>CAEGAF010181138.1:0-11408 GCA_903067075.1 Micropoecilia bifurca | reverse complement strand
GTTATCATGAAAACTGGACTGAAAGACGTAGAAGCTGTTGGTCATTGTTAATTCAGGTTCTTCAAAAATGTAGCTGATGAATGGAAGGTTTTGGCCTGTTGTGGATCATGGTGACTCTCCATTCTTTCTTGTGCTCCGTTCCTTTCACGCCCTGACACCTGTGTGTTATTTCTGTGGTTACTAGTCGTCTTCTCTCATCTCCTCTGTTCAGGTCTTCTTCTGCAGTGGTTTCGGTTGTTTGCTTTCACCTGGTTCTGATTTTGTTAATGACCTTTCCAGTAGATTATCGTATCCTTGTTGTCAGATCCTCCCATTACCTGATTTATCTGTGACAGGCCTATTGTTGCTCAGGCTGTTGTCTTCACATACCTTCTCCAATTCCTGGAAGTTTTTTCTCAAATAATTTGACCATAAATATGAGACTGCTGTTCTCCAGTCTACACCTGGGACTCATTCCAACAGAACAAAGGTGGAAAAAAGTAAGTATTTAAATATTTTTATACATTTATTAATTCATTTTTATTTCTTTAAATGCAGCTCTCACTGATAAAGCCAAAAGCAAAACAGTTTACTTTTTTTGAAATATTATAAAGGAAGTGAAAAATTGGGATGTACCAATAAATGATGAATAAAAAATATGTAAATAATATATAACAGATGTTAGTAGAGACTAAATCTAAACAATCTAAACAATTTATCTGCTCTGGAGCAAATTGCACAACACAAATATGAAGATTTTCCTGAATAATTTGCCCAAAAGATTAATGTAGAAATTTATCTCTAAAATATGTACAAGTTGCATCTTTTTTTCACAGTGATCAGTTTTCTTTCTTCGAGAGCCTCAGCCCGTCAAACAGGAGACATTTTGCCTGTGAATAGAGAGATAGTTCAATGAATTTAGAGCAGATGTTGTTTGTGTCCCCATGCTTAGCATTCGTGCCAACCTCATGCCAGCGCAGTGTGTCGGGGGTCAAGCCCAGGTGGCAGTGTGGACAGGTGTCTGTCTGTTCTGCCAGCTCCTGGTTTCGTGGTTCCCAACTAGGCCCCTCGCTGCCCCATAGGGGGCGACATGTAGAGTGGGAGGAACAGGCTACACCAAAGTGAGGTCTGGGATCTGTCTGGTAGTTCACTTTCTGGCCACTGGAGGGCAGATGTGATTCAGGATCAGAGTCTTCCTGAAACACAGGGAACAGAGACCAACAGAATATAGTAAGAAGTGTTCAAAACAAAGCTCTGCTTTACTGATTTAAAGCTTAATTGTTACATTTTTACAGAATAATAATTTTTTGCTTACATTTAAGGAAGCAAAATTAGATTCGTTTTTAGAGTAACTTAGTGAATGTTTTGAGTTATTTACTTTACCTTAACCTAAATGATGAGTTCTTTATAGACAAATAACTACTGAGGGTTAAATGTAATCTTTACATTTAGTTACAGTTGGATCAATGGCTAAGTGTTTACAGTGTTCTTGTTCGAATGTTGCTGTCTAATTCTTTCTTATGAGTAACAAAAGTTAATCTTTTATAATTCTTGAATAGATTCACTTTACAGCTCTTGCTTTTCTGGGCATCAATTTTTGTAAATTTTCTGCCATTAATTTATAATTTGAATGTAAATGAAACTTTCCAAATATATATTTTTAGATAATCTGTTTGCTACACAACAACAAAATATATTGTGTCATAAATATTACCTCCTGTTTTGTGACGTTGGGATGAGACTCGGAGTCAAGAGACCTCAGACAATACCAGCATGGCTCAGATGGGGCAGCTGTTAAGACACAGATTATTCAATGCATTAGACCATTATTCAGTACAACAAATGTTTCTGAAAGGTAAAATGTCAAACATAAAAGCAAACAATGATTGTATTTTGAAAAAAATAAACATTTCCACCAGACATTGCCACCCACCCACCCAACCACGGATGGATCTTCTCACCCATTCCAAACAAAAAATAAGTATTTTGTTAAAAATGTATTTATTAGACAAATAAAGCAGAGGATCGCAGTATTTCTGGAGATGACATGATAGTATTTGATCTTTAGAGAGCTCAAACAGAGAATATTGAGTCAGTACAATGTCCCCACAGGAATGTGGGAACATAATACAAGTTTGCGTGTATGTGTATCTTACTCTGTGTGGTGGAGGGATGAGATGACACAGAGAGGGGACTCGTGTCCTCTCCTGTTGACAGGTGGGTCTCCGGGAGGTAGTCCTCATCGCCTTGTGTGTCCGTAGCTACAGTCTCTTCTGCTAATGTCTCTGCATGGCCAATGCATTGATCCTCTAAAATCTATGACCGTCAGCCACACAGACCAAACAACACCAAAACAAAAGTACAAGTTGCAATTAATTTTCCTGTTTTCCTTTCTGTTGTCCATCTGCTCTTTACCTCTTCATCCCAGACTCCGCTGTTAGTCCTGGGGTCCTCTGGTGTCTGGATACTTCTGGACTCAATGATTTCTTCACCGGATGTTTCCGTCACTATTTCTGCCTGGACAGACGTTGCCCCACTGCTTTCTCGGGGAAAAGGAGTAGAATTAAAAAAGAAAAAAACATGCCCTCCTAACTGTTCTACAAGAAGGTTATCAGCCGTTCAATCATCTGCACCAGCTCAGCCTCTACTGTTACTGTGAAGGCGAGAGCTTGATTAGTCTTAAACATTCATCCACTCCTTGCCTTACCTTTCTTCCTCCATCCCCACTCATGTGTCTTCCTCCCACGGTGCCTGATGTGCTATTTCCTGCTAATCCCAACCCTCTTTGGCTTTTTCTTTCCCTAGTCTTGCTTTGCCTGCCAGCCTCTCTGCTCTCTTCCCTTCCTCTCGGTGTCTGAAACGGAAGCTCCACACTCTCAATATTTCATGTGTCTGAATAGCTCACAAGCAGGCCTCTGTAAAGAGTAATCAGATCAGGGCTCCAGTGTCTGTGCGGTGGAGTCCGGCTTGGCATGAGCAAGACTTTCAGAAGCCAGAAACTTTCTCACTGCTTTCACAAAGCTGTAGAAGGACCTCAAGACCTTTCTTTTTTATGATTTTATTCTTTGTGCGACTACAGCACTTTGAATTGCCTTGTTACCTCTTCACCCCAGACTCCGCTGTTAGTCCTGGTGGGGTCCTCTGGTGTCTGGATGCTTTATTTATATAACACTGAAAATGTGCTGTATAAATAAAAATACCTTACCTTACCTTACAGCCAGGGCATGTTTTAATTATGCAAAGTGCTAAGCTGTTGTCACAACTTGCGTGTCCATTTGAAAAATTATGGTTTTGTAATGTTCTTGGAAAAATCTGTGAATACGTAATATTTAGATGAAGTATGCCCTTTCTTTGGTTGAAAGTTTAGTTCCCTGTTAAATTACTTTAAACTTAAGAATATGTTGGTAGATTTTTAAACACGTCACAAATTTGTAAACAGGTGACAAAGTTGTCTTGCAAACTTACTATCTGTTACAATTTGAGTTGTACTATCTGTTGCAACTTGATGGTACAATTTGTAACATAGTCATTGAGCAATGCAGAGTCATTGCTCAATGACTCTGCATTTGAGCAATGACTCAAATGCAGAGTCATTGCTACATTTAGCACTTTGTAGTCTACATGATTTTTTTCCTTAGTTTTAATCCCACTTTGCCATTGTGAGCCTTAATTTTCCACCACAAAATATGGAGAATGCAATGAAAGATGTATGAGACATTCCTGTTTTGGCGGGGTAGAAGGGAGGTCAGGGGACCTGTGCTGATGGCACCAAAAGGCTATCAAATGAGGCTTAGAAAAATAGATTAATCTATTTTTTTTTCTCAGTAAACACTCTGTAAGTTGGTAATGGCTTAAAATAAAGGATGAAAAAAAACTGTTGAATGTTAAGTTTTGCCCACCATATTTCAAAATGTTGTTTTGGACAGATGCTACTTACTACCACACACAAGTGGAGGTTTCCGAAAACTCAGAATTGGAAAGATTTTTAGATATTAAACCATCAATAAATGTAAATATCTTATTTCAACTTCCACATTCACAGAAGAAAAAAACAGAAATTTTCCATAACTACCATCTTGTTCATAGCACCTCTTTGACTGCAGAGACGCATCCCGCCAGCAGATGGGGAAAGAGTATTTTATTTGTGCTATTTAAAATGTAAGTGTATAAACATGAACAAAAAGAATTAATATCCCCTCTGGGGTTTTGTTGTATTCTTTATCCATTCTCCTTTCTTCTTTTTTTCTGTTTAATCACTTCAAGCACATGATTATACACATCACATTCTGTTATTACCAGTTTTGCAGTGTGTTCATCTGTGTATTGTCATCCTTGCAACTTTTCATAATCACTCTTCATTTAAAAGGTTTTAAATAATGGCACGTGGCATTTTATGATGCAAATTTTAGCTACCATTAACATTTTCCCCATCAACAGTTCAAACCATGAGTTTGTATGAAGGAGTGCTTTGGAGGACTGTAGAATCCTGTTTCTTTTTAAATGTCTGTCTATAGCTCACCAACATTTGTGCATCTGTACGTGTCTTCCTGTAAATGCGCGGCAGGTAATTTAAGTGTTTTTTTTGTGTGTGGCTGTGTGTGTATGTGTGTGTGCATGCGTTGTTGTTTTTTTTTTTTGTAGGAGGAGGGAGACGAGGAACATAAGTGGAGATGACTCACCGGTCTTTTGTGACAGTGGTGCAGAGAGAGCGTTTTTCACCCATTTTTTTTCTCTCTCTTGGGGTTTGCATACTAAACAAGAAATGGAGAAAGGATAGAAGGAAAGCCGGGTAAGACTGGGCGTTAGGTAGCATTAGGGGTAAACGAAGAGAGGTGGAGGGAGCATGGATAATTGTAAGAAAAAGGATGATATAGATCGGGGTAAGTAAGGCAGGGAAAAGATGAAAGAGGTGAGCAAAAAGATAAGTGTGGTGGTGGTGGTGGTTAGGGAGGAGTTGCGGGGAGGTGTAGATCATAAACAAGGAGAGTGTTGCAGTGGGAGAGAATCGAGATCCTGGCAGTTCTGCCTCCAGTCTCCTAATGGCCACTGAAAGCATGTTTGATGGAGTGTGTCATGTTCAGCAAAGTTGGTGTTAAAAAAAGGAAACATGGAAAGCAATGAGGTGATATTCATGCTTAATAAATGAAAAGTTAACATATTCTAAGCAAGATGAACAGTTTTCATCTTTCTACATCTTATCAAGTTAACTTCATACATATTTACTGGGATTTGACATGATGGAGCAACAGGAAGTAACATAATTTAAAGAAAAGTGACACATTGTTTTCAAAGTTATTTTTGTTTGTTTTTTTAGCAAACAAAATCATCTGAAAATGTTGAAAGCATATGCATTCAATTCAATCACCTTCAATCTCAGTAAAAATGTCAGAATTTCAAATGTTTGCTTCACAATAGTGAACAAACAATATCATTTAAAAAAAATTCTTCTGATGCTAGTCTATTACAAAACAATGGCAATAAAATACACTGAGGTTTCTGGTTGTAATGTGAGAAAATGTGGGAAAAAAATATGGATTTTTGTATGACATTTTATTTTCCAATACAGCACTTACAAAATGTAATTCAGCAATTCCTATCTGCGACTTTTCCTTTTTGTATGAGGCTGGATGTAGTATTACAATGTCAATGCCTCATTTATTTAACACAGAAATAAAGCAGACTATTTTGAGGCTGAATCAAAAAACATCATCATCAAATAGGACTTCAGGATTTAGGTGGGAATTGTTAAATTAATGTTTGGCTGAAAATTCTCTACATCAGTATCATTTTTTTTCTTTTTGCCCGTTTATTCAAGTTTAATATCTATAACTAACATACACTATTATTTAACGCCTCACTATTGCATTACATTGCAACTCAATACTGCTGCTGAAGTTTCCTTGCTGAGGTAACTCAACACTGTTGATCTGCTATAAAACAAATGAAAAATAAATGAGCTGAAGTATTTTTAACAGTAATAAAAATGCATAGTTTTTTTTAATTATTATTAATCTAGGCAATTTGGTATGGATTCACTGTCCATTCAAACCATAAAACTAACAAACATTTGTCTACACCTCTAGAAATTATAGAAAAAGGGATGAGAGACTTTTTCTACAAGACAAAAATCATTTTAAAACACATTTGGAGGCGCCTTTTACTCCCAGAGCCTGAAGGCAGAAGAAGTGTGCTGGAATGAGAAAACAGTCACAATTGTCTAGCAACAAAGTTGTCAAAACAACTATGCATCATCAGTGGTGGCACTTCTGCCTGAAAGATGTCTCTCTAAGAGCTGAAATGGCCTGAATTGTTAGTCGTTCAACAGCAAGTGATGACGATGCGTCACTAGATACTGTTTGCTTTAAATTCCACATCTCAAAAGGCAGTTGAATCGCACTCAGGATTGGAAATTGATCAAGAAATACAAATGTTATTCACATAAGAAGCCGAAAAACATGACTTAGAAGAGCTACGGTATACAAAGCTTGCTCCTGTTTGACTCTCCTTCACTCGCCTCAGAATGTGCCACGTCTGTGCTGTTCTTTTCCCGTATGGATCCAAGGCAGATGAGACAGAGTATCTATAGAGGGAATTTCTTTATTTTTCTCTCTCTTTCTAAATTTTTTATTCGATTTTATTTCGGTTTACATTTACAGTATTTTCTGTGATATTTATAGTACTTCTGTTTTCATTCACAGTTAGCCAACTTCACCAAGCCCATGCCACAGATAAACCTGATGGATTTTAGTACCTACGGTGAGTAAGGAGACAAAGTCTGGGCCAGGTAAAATAAATAAAAAGAAAGAAGTACGACTGCAATAATTTAAAGCGGGGATTTTCATGTGTTGGATCTGACGATGTCCACTTCCACAGCCATATGCTCTGTTGTGTTGTGTGAAGACAGTAGTAGCTTTTTGTTTCATATTTTTCATGCTTTGACACAGTTGGAGCCTTTTGCAAACAAAATGCGTCACTTTGACCATGTATCTGTGCCACTGTTTTAGGCCTTTGTGTTAACTGTTTTGAAAATGTCTAGTTTTGAGTTGAGAGCTGCATAAAAGCTATCAAGAAGAACTGTAGAGAACTGTAGAGGCAATTTGGCTTCAACAAAAAAATTTATAACAATTTGTTTGCCAATTACATTCTGCATGTTTTTCTCAACAATTTAGATGTATTTTTGCCAATGAATGCATGATGGTTCGTCTAAGAAGTCCTTTTAAAACTTCGAGTTCATGCTGGAAGTCCTATTCTGTACATCATAATGTCCTATATGCCACAATTATGTTACTAAACAACGCACAATTAAAATTAATATTTTTATCCACAGATAAATTAATCTCCGTCGTGTGCGAGGTTATGTTACAACCTGATACTAATCCTTCACGGTTCTCCCTGTGGGCGTGCTATAATTAAAATGCAATTTGAGTATTCCAACAGACTCCAACTCTCCCAGGCACAAAACCTGGTATACATCCAGCTCCTGGCTCAGCTGAGCCCGACGGCACAATAATTTATCAGTAATGGCCCCAAGAAGCTCATGCGTTTACAGAAAGAGAAATGAGAGGGAAAATGTCGGCCATTAGCTGCATGAATATTGAATACCCTTCAAATCAACATCAAATTATGATAATTGATTTTTCAACGCGCATGATTTTGTATTAACCTTTTATTTTAACATGGTGTCAAAACACGTCTTTTTATTTGTAAATTTAAGGTGTAAAGCCCAGATCAAATTTTAGTAACACAGTGCAGATGTTCAAACAGTGAATGCCATTACGATAGCGCAGCATTAAAAGGACCAAATTATTGCTATAAAAATGGATCCTATTAGGTTGCATGGCAACTAACAGCATCCTGTTTGTCTCATTTTTGCTCAGCAAATGGTGTAGTTTTATGATGGTTTTTGATGGATTCCCTTTCTCTGTGTTACTACTCAGTGATAGTGTTGGTTTCCAAGTATAGGTGCTATAAAATATTCTTTTGACAATCATTTTCTTTGAATAGATTAATTTTGCCATGAATATGTTAATAGCTCATTTAAAAAAATCAGCTTTTGTAAGTGTCCATTTCACCCTTTGTGGTTGATTACAAATTTTCTTCTTGTTTTTTTTACATAAATCCAGCCTGTGTGACATTGAGCTAATTTAGCAAAGGGTGAATTTGCCTTGTAATAACTGTGTTAGCTGTGTTAAAGCCCCTACATGCTCAGGACACCTCACACTGTCATAGTCAAGCGTACCAATTGCTTATTTCTCATGTCAAATTCCTTCATTTCCCACAATCCGAAAAGATGCTAAAGAGTTTGATGAGCTTGTTGGGGCTGCACCCTACATCTTCTTCTGTATATCTCTTAGTGCAGAAAAGAGTGGAAGTTTTGCTACTGCTCGTCTTTCAGACTGGTTGCATCATCTCTCAACCTTATCAGCTTATCGGTGTCAGCCCAGGCCGACCGATGGTCCATGTCGTATAGGTGAATGCTCAGAGCGCCGCAGTCCTGGGGGCACCGTAAAGAGGCCAGAAAAAAATAAACTACATTTTTCTTTTTAAAAGTTATAGAATAGGTAATGCTATTACTTTGTGATCTTAAAGATTCTGCTTTAATGCAACTACATGGGTGGGGAAAAAACATTAAATAGATCTAATAATAGTTATGACTTGATTCGTGTGAACGAGTGTCAAACAGGCACTTCTAATGTGGTCATTTTAAAAACTTCTAAAACACTGAAGTTTGGATTACTCAAATGACATTTGTGTCTATTGTTTTGCAAAAAAGAAGGTAAATAGTATCAATCCAATGAGAAAAAGATAACACATTTGCAAGAGGCATCTTCTCTTCTGCTGAGACAGCAATGATAAAAACTGCGTTTCTTAAGCTGCTATAAGCTGACAGTTGTGTGAATCTGGGCTGGTGTTTTCCTCCTTGATTGTTACGTTTTCCTGTTTGTAGGAAAGTTCTCATTTTAAAGCCTCAACAATCAAAGGTCTGTCTTTTTTTGTCATTAGGTTTTGCTTTTTGCAAAAGATGTATGTTTTTTCTTTATTTTGGATCCTGAAAATAAAATGTTGGTTCTTTAAAATAACAACAAAATTCATACACTTCATATTTATTGAAAACAATATTCTTTTTCAAACAATCATGTACCATTTGTCTACAAGATTTCAAAACAATTTTCATTCAGCTGGACTGAAGAGAAAAATAGCTCTTTGTATTGTAGAGGTTGCAGAGTCCTGTTATAAATGTTTTCCGATAATAGACTGCTGAGTTATTAACATTACATTTAAGTTATCCTCTTTCATTGTCCAAGAAATTTGGATTTTTGCTTCTCACTAAGACTTAAAAGAAACCTTCAGATACAAACAGACTGATGGACACTAACAAGACATTTTTCTTTTATATAGATATAATTCCCATTAGTTTTCTAATATAATTCTGGTTTAAGCAAAACAATATTTAAGATGAGTAACCTTTCAGCATCTGAGTATTAAAAAATGAAATTCATCATTTGTGGTTAGGATATTTCAATAATGGAACAACCAATCCATACAGAGCTTGTCAATATTTGTCATCAGATGAGTCATTTTCTAATTAAAATAAATAAATAAAAAATAATCAATAAAACACAAACTAAAACAACCCGGTTGGAACTTGTAACATGTTTGCACATCTAGGACAGCTGGTGTAAATATTTACAGCTAGCAAATGATATCAGAGCATTAAATCAAAAGGAAGCATATGAAGAATAGCTGTCTCACCCCTGCTGCAGACAGATGTCGACCATGTATCAACAAGCAGATGTTTTCTTGCTGAGAGCAGAAGAAAATAGATTTTCTACTCAACACTCCATCTTGTTTGTGTTTTCGCAGTGCGACAGTGATTTAGTCAAAGTGCATTTCTGTGCACAGTTTGATGGAGTTATGACTACAACTACAAGCCTAAGGCTTAGTGGCGCCCTCTAGAGGTCGGAGGGCCCGCAGGTAATCATGTTCAGTTCATGCAGAGTTATATTCTTTAATCAAGACATAAATCTAAATAATCTAACTTAGTTCAGAAGTGATTTGGTTTTAAAATTTAAGGTTGAGCTTTAAGCATATATGTTCATACTGACTGTGATATTACCATATATTATTATATAGGTAATTTCATATTTTATTCTTTACATAATTTGGTGTTGCTGTGTCCTATAAATTTAAATAAGTTGAAAACTAAAAAGCCTGGTTTCTATATCATTGCCTCTTTGGTGCTATTCTCATTTTTATTGTTGTACCTTTTAGTAGTTCAATAGTGTTCATCATTCTTTCATCTTTTACTTAACAGTAAATTTAGTGTTACATTAGCTTAGAGAAATATATATAAGGTAGAATTAGTTTTTGTTTATAAACTTACATATTGGAGATAAGTTGTTTGTGTTTATTCTGTACATGTGTGCCAGTGATGGACTTCTACCTTTATCTACCTTTTCTTTAATAGCTAGGCCTTATATATTTATACATAATACCTTAGACTGAACTGTTTGGCTGTTATTTTTCTGATGATCAGGTGGTGCTCCAGCTTGATCATTTTTATCTAAATTAGAAGTTTTGTTAGTAATTTCCATAATTTATAATGCCATAATTGCTTGCATTAATTGACAAACCAGACCCTGTTTGATTTGCAATGTGTTCATTGCACAACACATAGCAAAGAATAAGCCTTATTGTTTAATTACTTTGTTAGTTACATTTTGAGTCACTTAGTTTAATATTTTATTTGTGTTTGAGCTTGGTTTGTTCACAAATAGTCTGCACTGAAACGCTGTTAGTGGTGTTGATGTTCCCAACAAGAAGAAGAGACACAAATCAAATTCTACTAACAACCCCATACAACTTTGTACCAGACCTATGTTTAAACATATAAAACACAGAGTTAGAGTTAGTCACTGCCATGAAATATAATCTATTTACCAAAGCTGTGAAACTGAGGTCATTCTGGAGTAGTGCGACCAAACCAAGATTAATTTAGGGAGTGGCATTCTTCAAACCACATGCGGAGTGAGCTGGAGGGCTAACATCCGATGTGCACCATATTGACAGGCTGCTAATCACAGTTAGTGTTTGCTCCACTGACAGCATCCATAAAGTTTGTTTTGATGCCAAACAAGCAGCAAACCAAGAGCACTTCAAGGAAATTACAGCGGGAGGACATATTGTGTGTGTGATGTGAGCGAGGGGGAGGTGTGAAAACAAGATATGGCAAAACCCATCTGCCAAACACCTTTTTCCACCGGCCGACTGGCAGGCTTTAAGCTGAGACGAACATGACTCAATCTTTATCTTGAATGCCAGCAGCTAAATTACTATACAGCTCAAAGAGAATGTGTGTGTGTGTGTGTGTGTGTGTGTGTGTGTGTGTGTGTGTGTGTGTGTGTGTGTGTGTGTGTGTGCGTGAGTGT
>CAEGAF010181134.1:0-10130 GCA_903067075.1 Micropoecilia bifurca | reverse complement strand
TTGGCTTTGAGTCCTAATTTCTGCCTCTCTAATCACTGAACAGATGATGTGGAGCTTCCTTTGAAGCGGATCGATACCGACAGCCTTCATCATCGTCTTCCTCCTCTTCCTAAACATCATCCTCCTCATCACCGCCAGCCATGACCCAAACAATGTTTCTATACTCAGCCGGTGCTGGACAATCATCTGTACATTAGTGACATCATTTCTGTCTTGGGTGGTGAAAAATGAAGACTCATAAAGTCAGATTTTACATGGGATTGTGGGCGGAGCTCCAGCACTGCATAGACATGCGTTTTATTTTTCCCTCACTGATTTGATGAATGTCATTTTGCGAAAATAAAAACAGACTTTGTCGCATCAATCAGCTCAAAGTTTCATTTTAGCAGCTGCTCTGGCCAGAAGCTCAAGATGGCTCTAAAGCTGATAAACGTTTGTGACCCTCACCTATATTTCTGTATTACAGCTGCTGGACTGCAGTCTTCAACTCGACCTATTTGTTCTTACAAAACTAGACGTGGGGCCTCCTGGTTCACCTCCTGTCAAAACTAACAAGACATATGTGAGCTGTTGTTACAAGAAATAAATAAGTTCAATGATTGAAAGTTTGTCATTTTGGCCAAATGTGACAAAGACGACGACAAAGATGATGGCATCGCTCTCTGTCGTCTCTGGTTTTTGCTCTGCTGTCTCTTCCTAACACACCAAGTCAGTCTTTGTTTCAAAAGAAAATGTTTTTATGTTTCCCTTTTCTGAGGACAATGCAAAAAATCTTCCTTTCTTGGTGCATCTGGAACTAAAATCACCATCTAAGTCTGTCAAAAATGCATGGAGGTAAAAAAAGATGTAATTTCCCACGAAAAGCAGAAGCAGAACTGTATATTAGTTATTGAGGTAGAAATGCTTTTTGCAGTGTTTCCTCTGAGTGAACTGACCAACCAGTTGATATTTTACAAAGCATCATCATCATAGATCCTTCCTCACTGCAGCTGATGACTCAGTAACCATCACCACTCTGGTTCTTCTGCATAAATGTCTTAATCAGTTTCATATTTCTTAATGCTCAGATGATTCATGTGACGCATTAAAACCACAAACGTTTTCACCTGAGAACATTTGAACTTTCTAAATATTTTGCAACTAAATGCCAGTTTTGACTTATTTGCGAAAAGCTCAAACTTGAATTACATTACAACTGCACCATGAATATGTTTTTCGTTCTAATCTTTGCACCTATGGAAGAATTTATTACACCACAGGAAGTGGTTAGAAACATCTAATGCTAATAGAGCTTCAGAGTGTTTTGAAGAGCTGCCAGCTGTCCGGATGAGCTCTGAGTTTGTGGTTTGTCAGTAGTTGAAAATGAACAGACTGACCTTTCTGACATTTTCATTAGTTTTGATCTTGATAGTAGAAGGGACTTTTTGGAAAAAGGAATTAGTTGCACAAATTTTTATTTCGCTCTGTTTGTTCTTACTACTTTCAAATTGTGGCACTGAGGACTGTTTCCGCTCAAAACCAAGAGCTCATGCACATAACCTAATGTGGCAGGAAATGTCCTTTATGATGTCAAGTTGTTCTTTTCAGTCAAATGTGATGAGGAGGACGATGAAGATGGCATCAGACTCTGTGATGTGTGTGTTTCTGCTCTGCTGCTCCGCCGTCGTCTCCCAAGGTACCAAATCTGTTCCGTAAATTTTATTTATTCAACTGATCAAAACTTCCATAATAGAAAATGTTTTGACTTTAAAAACTTCTTTCTGTTCCAAAGGTTGTGATAAGTTTGTTGCCGTGGGCGGAAGCTTCAACGTTCCTCTGGGATACACACCGAAACCTACTGATGCTTGGGTGTGGAAGTTTAACACCAAGACAATAATTTATATGAAAGCTGGAAAAGTAATCACAATGGACGGGGGGGTAACTCATACAAACGGATCCCTCAAACTGACAAATCTGAAGAAGGAGCAAGAAGGAGTTTACACATCTGAGGTTTTTGATAAGGAAGGAAGAAAACTAGCCACGAAGGAAGCAAAATTATGCATAGTAGGTAGGTATAAATGTCTGTAAGTTGCACATTCATCTCTATTTTAGTTGCTCTGCTTAGTCCTTTTCTTTTTCTTATTGAGGAAAGTTGACTTGTTTCTGGATTTTGTCACAATTTTTAATAACTTTTCATCTTTTTGATGTAATCAAACCTCCTCAGATCCTGTGAAGAAGCCTAAACTAAGTGAAACATGTCAGGATCAAAAAGTAAAGTTTGAATGTGATTTTAGTCAGGTGAGAACTTATTTTTACAACTTTTTAGCTAATAACCAGAAGTTCCAGTAACTTTCTTTGAAGCTTTGAATATTTTCTGAAACTCCAAACAAAACCTATATGCTCATCAAAACTTGTGAAGTTTTCTAAAAGGTTTATTCACTTCCATTCCTCCTGCTGTTCAGATGTAAATTATCTGTACAATTCCTTATGTGAACTTAAAAAATATATCTTCTGCTTTTCACAGTTTGTCTTGAACTTTCCAATCAGTCTTGTTTGCTTCTTCTTCTTTAGCAACCTGTTGATATAGTTGTTAAATGGCTTCGGAGCAGTAAAAAGATGGTGGCGACAACAGAAAGAGTTGTTAAAACTGCTGCGGACACAAAAAGAGACAAATTTGTTTGCAAAGTTTCAAACAAAGTCAGTTCTGAAAAAAAAGACTCTGTCATTCATACTTGTACAAGTAAGTCCATCCATCCATTTTCTATACACCCTTGTCTCTCAGTGGGGTCAAGAGGTGCTGGTGCCTCTCCAGCTAACGTTCTGGGTGAAAGGTGGGGTCAGGGGTCACCCTGGACAGGTCGCCAGTCTGTCGCAGGGCAACAGAGAGACACACAGGACACACAACCATGCACACACATTCACACCTATGGGCAATTTGGAGAGACCAATTAACCTGACAGTCTTGTTTTTGGACTGTTGGAGGAAACCGGAGAACCCGGAGAAAACCCACGCATGAACAGGGAGAACATGCAAACTCCATGCAGAAAGACCAGGGCCAGGAATTGAACCCAGAACCTTCTTGCTGCAAGGCAACAGCTCTACTTACTGCACCACTGTGCAGCCACTGTACAAGTAAGTATACTGGCTAAAAGTTGCTGCTGTTCAATGTGCTCCATAATAACTTCCTACCTAAAACAAGCTGGAACAAAAATAAGTTTTTGCTCAGCAGTAAAAAATGTCTACTTGTGATACATTTTTCTAATCCTTGTTATTTCATTTCTTCCTGCTTTGTTTTCTTAAAGGTTTCCTAGATGAACTGCATTTAATCCGTTTCTGGGTTTTTAATGGATTCAGAGTTGGTATGTCTTTAAATTGACATAAATATGTGAAATCCACTAAAATGTCCATAAATCCTGAACATTTTTAATAACAGTTGTGCTATAATGTTTCTAGTTCTTGTTCTCCTGCTGACCGTCACCGTTGCTGTCTGCTGTGTCCAAGTTAAAAGGAAAAGAAAGACGCGACTGAAGAGTAACGTGTTATTTCACTTTTTTAATCATTTTAATCATCAGAATAAGAAATTTGTAGATTAAAGGAGAATTTATTAGAATAATCTGAAATTATCTTAAAGATCTATAAAGAAATAAGTTACAATCATAACTGTGAGAAACTTGTGGTTAAAATAATGTCTTCACTGAGACTATGTCATAAATAAATAGCAAAATATTTGGCTTTGAGTCCTAATTTCTGCCTCTCTAATCACTGAACAGATGATGTGGAGCTTCCTTTGAAGCGGATCGATACAGACAGCCGTCATCATCGCCGTCTTCCTCCTCTTCCTAAACATCATCCTCCTCATCACCACCAGCCATGACCCAAACAATGTTTCTATACTCAGCCGGTGCTGGACAATCATCTGTACATTAGTGAAAGTGTTTCTCCTTTTTGTAGTGGCTAATTAAGACGCTCAGACAAATAATATTGTCTTTGTGGAATTGAAATGAGCAATAAAATGTAATGAACAACATGTTATAAGTTAATAAAAGTACTTGGTGTCATATAAAAGTAGATGTGGGACCTTTGGATCACTTCCTTTCAAAACTAACAGTCATGTGAGCTGTTGTTACAGGAAATGTTACAGGAAAGTTCTTCTTTTTGATCAAAGACAACAATGAAGGCATCGCCGTCTCTCTCTGTCGTCTCTGTGTGTTTGCTCTGCTGCTCCGCCGTCGCCTCACAAGGTACCAGACTGATATTAAAATAATTTTTTAACATTACTGCTGGTTGATTTTATGGAGCTTTTCTAGAGTTACAACTGCTCTGTTCTGTTTTCCTTATCTCCATCTGCAAATATTTGTTCAAATATAATAACAGGATTTTATTCAGCTGTTGTAGAAAATGTTCTCATTTAACTTCCTGGAGGTTTGTGTGAGGTTAAACTCATAGAAAACAGTTCCATCAAACGGACCCTTATCCTAATTTACACGTAAATTGTTTCCTTATTTTCTTAATTCAGATGGTTTGTGTGGTTTTTCATTTGTGGCTGGTCATGACAAAACCAGGAACAAGTCCTGCCAGTGGATGGTTTGAGTTATTTATAGATAGATAGTGGGGGGTTGTTTGTTTTTTGTTGTTTTTTTTTTTACCGTTTTCTTTGTTTCTGCCATGGTGACTTAGTCCATTTACTACCATGTTGACTTTTATTGTATAGATCGCTATCAGTGTTTTTACAGTTTTTATTAAACTCTATTGGTAGAGTTGATTGTTGTCTGCCATCTAGTGTCCATATTCAAACCACCCTTCTCTTCTCTTCTTTTGCTTTTTTTCCTTTCTTTCTTTCTGATCCAAAGCTTGTGACCAGTTTGCTGCAGTGGGTGGAAACTTTACTGTTCCTCTGGGATACAAACTAAGATTCCCTGACACTCTTAAGTGGAAGTTAAATGGCAGCATTATATTTAATAGAAGAACCATGAGGGTGGTTGTTGGGGAAAATGATGATATTAATCAAGATGGCTCCCTGAAACTGACAAATCTGAAGAATGACCAAGCAGGACTTTACACTGGTGAGGTTTTGGATCGAAGTGGAAGACTGCAGATTATGAGGGACACAAATTTATGTGTGCTGGGTAGGTACAAAAATATTTCTACACAGCTTCTTGAACATCTATTCACATTTGAAATCTTACGCCTGATTTTTTGTCTTCATTTGTTGTTGTCCAAATATTAAGTTCTCGGAAAATTTTTAAAACTGTGAGGTCAGGTTGTTGATCCACCAGAAGATCTTAAACGTGCAGAATATCAGAATATTTCCTTAATATCGTCATGTATTTGATGTAATTGAACCTTCGCAGATCCTGTGAAGAAGCCTGAAGTAAAAGTAACATGTCAGAACGGAAACGTGATCTTTCACTGTGTTTCTGGGGCGGTAAGAAGAACTTGTTTTTACGTCTTTTTAACTAACAACCACAAGACTTTCTGTGGAACTTTGAATGTTTCCTAAAAATCCTCGTCCAGTTTCTAGAATGATTATTCACATTCCTTATTCCTAAACATTTTAAGTACTCTGCTGTTTAGCTGTATTTAAAACGCAAAATCAGTATCTCATGTGACCCTGTTGATGTACAAACCACAGGAAATTATTTTAATACGAGCCAAATATATCGCCTACTGATTTTCACCCTGGTTTCTGTTTTGAGCTGCATTTAAATGTCCCTGCAGCAGGCTGCTGATGTTGAGCATGAGTGGCTTCAGAACGGCGCCGAGATGAAGGAAAACAGACGGTCATTTGAAACAAAAGCAGAGGAAACAAAAGGCGCCGAGTTTGTTTGCAAAGTGTCCAACAAATTCATTTCTGAAACCAGTGAGCCTGTCATTCATAATTGTGCAGAGACGGGTAAATATGTCGTCTTCATCCTGACTAATAGCTGCTGTTTGACAATCAGTAGCTCATAACCACTACCTAAAATAAGACGGAATAAGCATAACTGCCCCCCAAATTGTGTGGCTTTAAGCGAAAATTAAGAGGTTTTCCCCTTGTATTGTTTTTGAAGGATATCCAGATGAACAGACTGGAATAAATATCTGGGTCTTAACTGGTGCCAGAGTGGGTATGTTTGTAGATTTCTATTACATTTCATTTTATTTTGAAACATACTAAAGCTACATACATCATATATAATTGTGATAGCACAATTTCTCATGTGTTTTGCTGTCATTTTTCCAGGTTTCATTGTTGTGCTGACCGTCCTTGTCTCTGTTTGTTTTGTTCGAGTTGAAAACAAGATGACGACGGGAGTGAAGGGTGATGTGTTTTTGTTTGTTTCATATGTTCAAACTTGGTTGTTGAAAGTAAGAACTTCTTAAAAAATATATTAGAGATTTGTTAAATGCCACTATCTATAGTTCTCTGTAAATTACCAGATCAAAACTTCTGGAGCACCCCAAGGCTTGATGTTGGGCCTACTTCTATTTCTACTTTTATGTTCAAACTTACAGTGCTAGGCCTGGCCATTGCCTTTGTATGCTATTACTCTCAAATCAAATCGCACATCACAGCTCAGGCTTGGCTTTCTCCCATTGACTTGGATTCCCTCCAGTAGAATTTCAACCAGGCCAATCAGCAAACAGAAGAAGTAGTTGACAATTATGTCAATTTTCTGCACTATTTAAGAATTGAAAAAAGGTCAAATGGTTTAGCCAACATAAATTATGCAGCCAAGAAGTGAATTCAATATTTTTTTATTATTATTATTTAGGATATGTTGCTGTTTGCTCAGTTTATTCCGCTTTGCATCCTAATTTATGCCTGATTTTTCCTTTCTCAACAGATGAGGAGGAGCTTCCTTTTCAGCAGACCGATACAGAGCATCTCAGTCGTGGTCCTCAATTTTCTCTTCTTCAACCTCATCAACTCCAGTCATGAGCGAATTTTTTTCTTCTTTTTTACATACATATTTTTTTCCAGTCTCTGATTTGATGAGTACCTTTTTTTTTTTTTTTGCAAAAATCAAAGTCGCCAGCTATCTTCAGTTTCAGCAACTACAATTCGAACATATTAAAACTCATTGAAGTTTGTGATCTTGACTAATTTGAAGAGTTTTAACTCAGTCTTTTTTTTTGTTGTTTTGGATGAAGGAACATAAAATGTTTTTCTGTGAATTGCTTATTCTTTAGTGAAGACGTTATCTGTACTACTGCTATGTGGATGCTTTGAAACTACTAAATGTTGTAACAATAAATATTTCAATTGTTTTTTTGGGGGGGATTTTATGATGTAAAGCACTTTGAACTATATTGTTGCTGAAATCTGCTACACACATAAACTTGATTGATTGATAGATTTAAAACAACAAATGTACAAAAGGTAAAAAATAAATAAAAAGTTCCCCAACCCCTATACACTAGAGTTTTCGCACTCTTGACATGAGATTAAACCTAACAGGCTGGTATGCACTGTTAACATGACGTTACATGTTTTTCCAAGCTGCATTTGAAGCAACATAAGCGATAAGACACACGCCAGTTTGTTTTAAAATCATGGCAGCAAACCAGAAAAAGTAAAATAACTCAGCATAGTTTTTTCTCCCCCAAACTAACGAGTGAGTAGCAGGTAATGTTGGCTAAATGATGACTGGATAAGGCCAATATATTGTTAAGCTACTAATTTTGTTACCTATGTTCAAAAGTGGGTAGTACTGGTTATATTTTCTTGAGTAAGAGTATTTTAATGTTCTTCTATTACTATAGTAGCTATTTCTACTCTTGATTGATTTTGCCCTTAAAGAAGTTGACTTCAGAGACTGGAAAGTTGAGTATAATTACTCAATATTTTATACATGTCACTGTTTACATCCTTATTGGGTATTTTTGTATCAATAAACATGGCTATTTTTATTTGAACCGCTACATAAAAGTTTATTTTATGTATTTATATTAAAGTAAAACTCGTTTACTCAACCTTACTCCACCCATGGTCACTAGGAGCGATGGAAGGGTGGTTCGCCCAGGGCACCAAACAGGGGACCTGCTCTGTGTGTGCAGAAATACTTTATTGTGAAGTTTTGCAAATAATTTTCAACCTGCAAGATAAAAAGAAGGAAAAGAAGGTACTGTATCTTAACTGTGCGAGTTACAGTTACAACTCTGTAACTGTGTGTAAATAAGGAAGTTTTGTAAAAATAAAAATCTGATGCTAATCTTAATTCTGAGAGAGGCTCAGAACACCAAAGGAGCTTTAATAGCTTTAAATACGATTTTGAGGTCAACAAACCTACATGCCTCTTTCCGAGTATCTTTTTTGGTGACATGCCTCTTTCAGAGTATCTTTTTTGGTGGTTGCAGCTTAAATGATCTCGTTGTTGAATCTGTAGGACAGTAATTATATTTAGTGAATGAGGAAATAGAAGTAAATAAAGACACACGCCTCTCCGCTGTTCTAAAAATGACACTTTCTGCTCGCTGTCTTTGTTCTCGCTGCTTTGAAAGCAGACGGGTAGAGGCCTCTTGGATTACTTCCTTTCTAAACCAAGAGCTCGTGCGCACTACGTGAGCGATACGAGCCGCTGTGACAGGAAATAACCTCGATGATGGAAAGTTCTTCTTTTCAGCCAAGTGTGAGGAGGACGACGATGAAGATGGCATCGGTTTCTGTCGTCTCTGTGTTTCTGCTCTGCTGCTCCGCCGTCGCCTCCCAAGGTACTGAATGAGTAAAGAAATCACTTTTTACTGTTGGGATTGGAAGATTTAACAATTGTTTTAAGGATAATGTTTAATTTTAGGAGTTTGTTCTCAGAAGAATTCAAGATCCTTAACCTCTTTCGTTTTCATGTTTTTTGAAGCTGATATATACTCTTGTACATGCGTAAAAATACAGATTAACCCACTTGTCATGTTTTCATCTGTTTCTGTTTAGGTTATCAAGTAAAAAGATGAAACTTTTATACTAAATGTACTGCCTTGAAATGAAGGGAAACTAGTTAAGTTCTCAAAAAAAGTTTTACCCCTCAACTGAGGCAAGACAATTAAGTGTCTTCTACTCTGATTCTTCACCATTGAGTTGTATCTTTAGGGGCTGGAAAAGAAAACACAAAAGCTTTATGGAAGCTTTTATCCAAATTCATTCAAGTTTTACAATTTCTGTTCTTCCCTCTGATTGATTTTTATGCTTTTTAAAAAATATATATATATATATAAAAATTGGTCAGTTTGGAGTAAACCGTGAAAACAATGAGAGAGTCAGAGTTCGGGGAAGAGAGCGCGAGCCGACAGAAACAGGTTCCGCTGGTGGCGTCGGTCTGAAACCAGGTTACAGCAGGCGAACAGGAAGACGTGGAGAAACAGAAATGTTGAGGTGACCCTGCAGAATTAAGGATAAAAAAGAACATAAGCAGAAATTATGTGCAAACTTTAAAGAGTTCAGCTTTAAAATAAAAGTTAAAAACTTTAAATACAAGAACCTGATCTTGTAAATCCACAATTTTAGCATTATTTGTTACTAAGATCCATTTTGGCTCAGCTAAACCAGGATTGCACAGTGTGTTAAAATGCAATCATCATAGCAGAAGGAGCTATTGTTAGAATGACATTTGAAGTGCAATGCATGCACATTTTGCATTGCATTAAAAACTGGAAATTTTTTATTTTTTATTTTTTGCACTCGATGCTCAAACATTGAGTGTATTTAGTGGCCGAGTTGCTAACACTCACAAAGCGTGATGAAGGCCAAGAGTCCGGAAATGTGGCTAACTCAGAACAGCATCAAAGAAGAGACTTCCTGGTGTCACCAAAGCATAAAAAAAAAAAATTTTATAATTCAATGTTGATCAAAACAATTTATTTAATCTACAGTTGAAACCAGATTTTACATGCACCACATAAAACGACACACTTTTGTTTTCTCATTGTTTGACGTTAAATCAGACTCAATGTTTCTTATCTCTATTTAGCAAGAACCTTTTTGTAGAGATTGTTTTTGTAATATTAAGAGAAGAAATTACAAAACTTTAAAAACCATTTGACTTGTTATATTCTCTCTCTGCCCGGGTTCAGAAAAATGCTGTGTGCAATAAGGACTGAGATCACGCAGAGAGAACAGCGTCACAATAATCAGCATTTATTCAAGACAGATGCAAACTATCACCAGAAAAGCACAT
>CAEGAF010181133.1:0-17222 GCA_903067075.1 Micropoecilia bifurca | reverse complement strand
ATGCTATGTTTCGACAGATACCAGAAGTAACATTGAAATTAATATTACAATTATTTAATAAAATATGGAATGAAGGTTTAATACCAAATAGCTGGAAAAGGGCAATAATGCTTCCATTTAATAAACCAGGGCAAGATCCTACTAGTCCAAATAACTATAGACCAATAGCTTTAACTTCTCATTTAAGTAAATGAATGGAGAAAATAATAGTTAGTAGATTAGGATATATTCTTGAGCATAAGAAACTAATAAATGGATACCAGTGTGGCTTTAGAACAGGAAGATCAACAATGGATGCTCTAACCAGAGTATGTAATGATATAGAGAAAGCTTTCGATTCACTATGGAAAGAAGGATTACTTATAAAAATCAATCAGATGGGAATTAGTGGAAAGATGTATAATTGGATAGCAGATTTTTTGCTGGATAGAAAAATAAGAGTTAAGATTGGGAATGATTATTCAAAAGAGTTTAATGTGGAGAATGGGACTCCTCAAGGAAGAGTAATTAGCCCAATATTATTTAATATAATGATTAATGACATTTTTTCTGATACTGATAAATGTATAAACTCTGCATTGTATGCAGATGATGGGGCCATATGGATGAGGGGAAAAAATGTAAAACATGTAGTGGAAAAAATTAAAAAAGCAATTAAGAAAGTGGAAAAATGGTCGTATGAATGGGGTTTTAAATTATCAGCAAGTAAGTCCTGTTTTATGGTTGTTACAAATAAAAGAAATATAGAAACAGGAACACTAACATTATACGGACAGCCTTTAGAAAGAGTTAAAGAAGTTAAATATTTAGGATTATTGTTAGATAATTCTTATACATGGAAAACACATATAGAAAATTTAGAAACCAAATGTAAGAAAGTCATAAATTTACTAAAGGCTGTGGCTGGAAATAACTGGGGAGCAGACAGAGAGTCATTATTAAACATATATAGAGGGCTCTTATGAGATCAATAATTGATTATGGCAGTTTTATATATGGAGCAGCAGCTAAAACAACATTACAAAAGATAGATTGACTTCAGAGTAGGGTTTTACGTACAGGAGTGGTGAAAACGACACCTATTAATGCTCTTCTAATAGAGACTTACAAATCCTGTAACTTATAATCGGGGTTTTAAGGAGGTTTTAGCCTATTTTTGGACTGGGTTTAGACAGAGAAAATCTGATTTTACTAGTCTTAAACAGTGGTGGGACCATGGAAAAGTACAGATCAAGCTGCTGAGTCAACAGCACACTCTCAATGTCACCTGCGACATTACCAGATCTATCAGAGATCTGGAGATAAATATCGTGGAATTAGAACAACTTAGTGAGTTGAGAGCATATTGAAGCTCTCAAATCTAAAAGGCTAACTTTAGCAAACCTGCTGGAGAATAAAGTCCAAGGCGCATTGGTCAGGTCCCGGGTCCAGAACATCAGAATAGGAATAACACGAAGTTGACGAATAATTCCTTTTTGTTCGATTGACTCTGTCCAGCGCTCCTACTAATTATTAATCAACCTTAAGTTCCTGTTGTCGAGGGCCATTGTCCAATCAACCGAGCTGTCCCATATTCTGATGTGTCCGGTTCAAGTCCCATGGGTTGCTTCTCAGTTCTTATCTCAAGATCTCCCAAATCAGCAGATTATTTCCCAGGCCATCCTGTCACTTTCAGGTTATATAGTCGGTTCTCTCACTTACCCTGGTCCCAGACTCAAATGTGCCATCCCAGTCTCACTTCTGGGCCAATAGCCTTTAGACACTTTCCAGTCATTCTTGTGTGTTTGTCACTATGGCAACCAGCTCTTGCAGGTATCCTAAGCTCACAGCCCATTCTAGTCTGAACTCCCAACCCCACTGCCAGGTTTGTGGAGTTGGTTCGCGTGGCACGTCTCTACATGTCAGCTATTCGATGAGTTTAAGATTGCATTTCCTTTCCATTTCCCATTTTAAATTCAGTCTGTCAGGTGTGGCCCTTTTAGGGNCTTCACCTTCATTTCAGCAGCTCGAGTTTCCAGCTTTCACGAAATTGCCTCACAGCCATAACCCGTTTCCTGAGGGGCTAACTTCGCAAGCGTTCACAGTTGTCACTCTCATCAATCATGTGTTGCCTTAAAGCTGAACCTTCAACAGTCCGTTTCATGTCATCAACCGACTTTAATCTTTTCTGTTTGTTTCACCCATGATCATTTTGTCTTATTGTTGATGAGCTGTCTCTCCACCTCTGCCCAGTCCAGTTCAGCCATTAGACGGAATCGCTCATTACATGTTTAATCTCAGGTCTCGCTCTGTAATTTATTAGCGAGAGCTCCCTCAGTGCATAGTAAGCACTGCGCAATTCGCTGGTGGTGGTTGGTCTTTTCTCACCTAAATCATGCATTCTTATCCTGTGATTTGTCCCATTTTCCCCCTCATGCTGCTCACAGTCCTAATCTCAAGCTCTCTTCTGTTACCCATCCCAAGTTTAGCACATAGTGAGTTTCTTTTAATTCCTTCTCTCTTGATTAATCTCTCCACATCATGATCTTCTGTGCTTCTATCTTTCTGTCCCCAGTGCTTGTCCATTTCCCAGTGTCACAAAGCCCCGCAGCCGGCCCATGTCCCAGCCAGTGTCTCACACCCGCAGCCGGCCCATGTCCCAGCCAGTCTCTCATTGTTGGTCCTTGTCTCAGTTCTTTTCCTCTCATACTTTTCAATGTGGTTCCTTTACTGCAGGCCCTATCCTCTAGCCTTTCTCCAGATCTTTTTGTGTCCCTAGTTGATCCCATCTCCTGCCTGGCTCTGCGCCTTCAACTGTCCTTCACTGTTGCCTGGTATTACTTTGGCCCTTTTTGCTTAGCAGGCCTTTATTCTTCGGAGGGATATCTCAAAAACCCCTCTATCAATCAAATCTGAAACCAGCCTCTCACCTCCTAGTCATCCGCACTCCTCGGGCCTACAACCCATACTGTTCTTCCTGCATCCTCAGGTCAACACACAAGTGTTAGGTCTCACCTTTCCTCTGGCCTCGGCCCCGGCCTCAGCCCTTTATTTTGGGGAGAATATCCCTAATCGGTTATCGAGATGTTCATCGAGTTCACATCAAATCTCAGCTCAAATTAACTGCCGGGGTCCGAGCGCCAAACCAATGTTGTTCATTCTCGTCATTAAATATTTTAATTATTCCCCTTTTGTCCATCTGAGTCTTTCCAGATTGAATTTGATTTCACTCTCCAGATGCTTATATATGATGACAGAACGTTTGATCAATCAATGACTCGGAGTTTGGCTGCACAAAGGGGAAAGAGATCAGTCCATACGGAGGCCTCAGTCCTCGACCAGAGGTTTTTAGCTGCAGCCTTGAAATAAATCTAGAGGCATTATGCCAGTCTGATTGTGTCAGTTAACCTATCAGAGGTTTGTGGAAGGAAACTCAACAGGTTTGACTGCTTTCTCTGATAATGACCAAATGTAAGTCAAATTTTGAATTCAAGGAATGTTCAAAACAATATCTCTAAAAAAATGTTCTCACTAAGTTTTCTGGCATTTAGCAAATAGAAATAATGTTGGTAACCAACTAAGCTAAAACAAAAGAAGTTTGTTCAGATTTAACTTCACACAGTGACGAAAAATCTGTTTGTCTTTTTATTTAGTGAATGTAAATATAAGGTTTCCACTGTAACTGTCTTTTCAAGTGAAGCTGCTGTGAGAGTTTCTTCTAGATCGTCCAGTTTGAGTGAAACCTGGGAGGTGGACAGCAGACACAGTGACACAGCAGGAGACCAAGGCACAGAGGACACCAGTGTGAAAAATGAAACAAAAAAAACTCATTCTGCAAAAGTTTATTTAACTGTGGCTGCACAGCACAGGAAACGCTGCTCTGTGCAGCACAACGACGCTCCAAGACTTCGGCTGTCAAATCAAACAGCTTCTGAAGCTGTCACACTACTGATACATAAAAACTATATCTGACACAAATGGTTTTATTCATAGCATGTGTAACAGCATCTGCCCCTGTAATAAACCACTAAAGTTTTATAGAAATAATTACCAACCTGGCGAGTTTGGAATTGGACCCTGTGAAAACAAAGACACACTGATGACAATGGTGTCCTCAGATTCTGGTGACAAACTGTAAAAACTTTGTGCATTTGGACATTTTGACATTATTAATCTTTTAAGATCTTATAAGTAGCAAACAGATGAAAACTGATGTATTTACACCCAACAATCTATGCTCTCACTAGTTGGTTTTACTGTGAGCTTCAGCTTTCTGAGCTTTTTGAAAGTTTTTTGGAAGCTCTGAGAATCCTGTTTACTTATTTTCACTTTTCATTCTGTATTTCAGTTTTTGTCTGATAAAACAAACCAAGATCAGACAGAGACAGTGAAATATGGACGTTAGATTCACTCGATCTCTGCCGTCTAGTTTCACATAAGCAGTTTTTGGCTTGCTACATTTTGTGACCCTGCTCATGATGCAAGTTATGGAGAAATAAAAATATAAATTAGCATTAAATAACTTACAGCTTCAGCAGTCATCGCAATGAAGCCGAGGATCAACACCAGCTGGAAACCTGAAGCCATCTGTGAAGAAACGATAAATTACAGCTTTTCAGATAATCTCAGAGTTGAAAACACAGACAGTGATGAAAAGCTGGATGTTTCCTTTGCTGCATGCAAAGACAATAATTCCAGATAGAAGGACGGCTCTTATATAGTTTGAGGAATGTGGAAAATTTAATCCTTCCTTCTCGTAAAGAGATAAAATTAGTCTTTACAAAAAAGACATAATTTCCAGGAAAGATGTTTCCTGGATTTAAATATTTCTTTTCATTACCTTCGTGGAATTGTTTTCTAGCAAAGGAATTTGACATTGTGTAATGGTTTGTGTTGCGGCTTTCATTGGCTGATTCGGCCATGACGGGTTTTCTTTGAAATGAATGGTGTTGCTTTTTATTTTGATGGGAACAAACAGAAAACAACCAGGTTATCATTAAACAAACTGTGATAAAATGATCAATGAACATCTCAAAGTCTTAATTCAAGAAGGAAAAGGTTTTACTCAAATGTTCACTGTAAAAAATAGACATTTTCATGGTTCAGTGAGTTAATTTGAAATGGCATATCGAAGATCTGTTTGTTTCTGTGGTTCTAATGTTTGACTCACCTTTAGGATTTTAGATAAAAAGCTAATTTAGAAGTATTCCATCAACTCCTACAGATTTAATTTCAACCATTTGAAAGTGTCTATATTGGTCCACTGTGGATGGTGTAGAAGTTACACTTTTGAAAGTGTTATTTGTGATATAGTTGAATCAACACTCACAGTAGTTGAAATCAAATACACTTCTGTGTTAATCTACCCAACAACTAGTGTATATTGTCAAAAGTTAACACTATGAAAGTGTTAATGCAACATAGAAGTGTAAAGTATATATTAACATACCAACAATCTGATTTTTGACATACAACTGGCAGGTGGTGCTGTGGTGGTGCAGAGGTTAAGCACAACCCACATATGGAGGCTCTAGTTTTCAATGCGACTGTCATGGGTTCGCTTCCTGGTCTTCCTCTCTCATTACCAACTTTTTTTGTCAATTTACTACCAAATAAAAGCCACTAAAACAATTAAAACGTTTATTTTTCCAGAAACTACTACCATCAATAATCACAAAATTCATTTTAAAAGACATTAGATGCCACTTGAATCTACAAAAACACCTGCACCAGCTGCAGAATATAATTTACTTTCATTTTTAAACATCAAACAGCACTGACAGCAATATACAAGAAAGGTCATACATTCATGGTACTCTGCATTGAAGGTGAAGCTTTGAAAGTTCACTGGAAGCAGAAATGGATGGTCTTGTGATCACTGATGGTGAAGACACTGAAGTGAAGTGTCTTTGGTGCTGTTCTTGTTTTCACCAATATGAAGGAGGAAGACTTCCAGCCTGGATGGAAAAACAGGAAATATAGCAGAAACATTAGCATAATAAATAAATATTTTAAAAAGAAGTGTGAGCAAAACTAATCAGACTTACCTGTGTGTGTCACCGTCATATTCATTCAAATTACTCTGCCCACCTGATTCACAAGATAAAGCATAAAAAAGTCAGAAATAATACTAAAGAAATTAGTCAGTTTATAGAAAAATTTTTGGCCAACCTGCCAACCTGTCTGAAGAAATGTGTTGAAGTCATCATATTAGGCTTCAGTCACCAACATGACACACTGACAAAGAAAAAAACAGATGTACCACAGGTAGAAAACACCTGAGTCAAATGGCTCAATTGCCTCCTCATTGTCTAGATACGTTCTCTAGAGTCCTGCTAATCACCTAATTACTGTATTCAGGTGTGGTGCAGCAGTGGCACATCTAAATATTGCAGGACAGTCTCCATCCAGGACTGGAGTTTACATCTGTGTCATAGATCAAGCCAACGGTCCAGCAAAGCCACTCTCCCATTTTGCTGTCTACAGCCAAAAACTTAAGAAAACGACCCGCAGCTAAATAATGTTAACTCAAATGGCTTCAGGTTTTCCTGACAGTTTTAATGTTTGGTTAAGATCATAAACAGGTGTATATACCATGATATCCAAACAAATAAATCTACATTAAGCAAACCATGTATATGAATCGATACTCTTGTGTAAACGGAAAAATAATGTCTCCATAAGAAATAGTCAAAATCATGATAATTTTAACATGGAACTTATCTTGTTATAATAAGCTCCAGACAAGTTGCCATACTGCTGCCTCTGCTCCTCAGGCAAACATGACGCAGTAGCGGAACAAGACGATGTCGGCCGGGGGGCGGGGCTAATGTCCGGGGGGCGGAGCTAATGACCGGGCCTAAATAATTAAGCTCATGATGATTTAACTTTACAACATGGCCAACCCTACCCTAACCCTCTCTGACCTGCAAAGCAAGTCATTCCGAGCTTCCTGTCCCCTCTGAGCTTCCTGTCCCCCCTGAGCTTCCTGTCCCCTCTGAGCTTCCTGTCCCTCTGAGCTTCCTGTCCCCTCTGAGCTTTGTTTCCCTCTGAGCTTCCTGTCCCTCTGTGCTTCCTTCTGGATCTCAGTTCCTCCAAGAGCAGCTGGACCTGAAAGACCAATATGGTACGTAGGGGTGAAGAAGCTCAGAGAGGTCAGAGGTCAGCTGGGGGAAGATTATGCAGTGATTTAAAAACAAACATAAGAATTTTATATTAAATCCTAAAATATACAGGCAGCCAGTGAAGTGAGGCCAAGTTATGTTCCCTCTTTCGAGTTCCTGTCAAAAGTCGTGCAGCAGCTTCTGAACCAGCTGAGCAGCGACTGACTGACTCCAGATAAAGGGAGTTACAGTAAAATCCAATCGAGTCAAAATAAAAGCCTGGATCACTGTTTTAAAATGCTGCCTGGAAAGAAAAGATTTCACTGTCACCAATCATCACCACAGAGATGATGAATGGCATTTTGAAGACCATCTGACATTAAGTACAACAAACCAAGAGAAGAACAGAAACAAGAGGCTACTGGTCACCAATGAGGAAACAACACAAATGATGATGATGTTTGTGACAAGCTTTAGTGAGAAGACTCAGTTTTCAACAGGACAGGGCTCTCCTTCACAGAACTCATCAGATGTTATAAAAGATGTTGGATCCCTAAAGGCATGTTCTGCCTCCCATTGGGCCCCTGTGGGTCCCCTCTGCTGCAAACCCCACCCCACCTGTAGCTCCTTCCCTGAAGTGATGTCACAAATAGGTGACAATAGTTGGAGGAGTGAGTGTTGATTTAGACTGTTGGAGTTAATTTAGAGATCAACACTGGACTGGATTGCTTTTTGTTTAACTCTTTGGAACTCTTTAGTGAAACTAACACTGATGTTGTTGAATTAACACTGTATTTTTAACAAACACTGGAAATCTAACACTTTTGAATTTGCTGTGTATAGATATTGATATGAAATTTACTGAATTGTTGACAATTATTTAGATGTGAAGTTTGTGATCCTCTTCATCATGTATGGTGTTTTTATGTGAATGGAAAAATGTATGCAAAGCAGAAGAAGGAAGTAAAATCTGAAATGATTTTCATCTTCTCTTTTCTCAGAAAAGTTTATGCTTTGTTTAAAAGCAACTAAGCTTCAATCAACCTTATAAACATTTCTAAAACAAAAACTGGTCTAACTGCATCAACCAGCTGCCACAGACTGAGGAACATAATGAACACTTGTCAGTCTGCTGAGCTGAGGTCAGACGTTTACATTTCTTCTTCTATAAAGTTTATAAATTTATAGCTAACATCTGTTCACTGAGTGCAAAATCAAAATCTAATTCCTTGTTTCTGAACACCAGCTTTGCAAACAAAGTATTCTAATTCCTTTTTTCTATATTAGACAAAATAATCTGCATATCTGTTTCACATAAACAAAATCCTCACAACTCAAGTTTGATATTTAGTTGGTTTAAAACATTTTTAAATGGAACATTAAATTAATTTAAAAACCAACATAAAAACATGACTGAGAACAAAGTTTTGTTTTTATACAGTCAGTCATAGTGAAGGTATTTAATCATTGCTGTTCCGCCCTGTTGGAAGAAAATGGACAACATTCTGCATCCTGATGCGGCCGAATGTCTCTGGCATCCAAACTAAAACTACAACAACCGTTCCAGGAACTGTTTCAGTTCCAGGAACAGATTCAGTTCCAGGAACTTGTCTTAAATAAATCTTTAAATATTTCCAATCTATGCTTGGAAATGTTTGCTGGGTTTAATTACAACACACCATTTGAAACATGTTTTTACCAGCTCAGGGTGTCTGTGTACCTGGTCAGGTGACCAGAGATACACGGAAACAGACTTCAGGTTACTTTCATACTACAATCTAAAGTTACAATATTTAGATAGTTGCATCAGTCAGAAGTGGAGATGTTTTATTGTTTGGCTTCAGCGCTGCAGACTGACAGGCGTTCGTTGTGTCCTCAGCCTGTGGCAGCCGGTTTGGACTCGTTCTTGTTTTATTAAACCGACTATTGGAGAGAAAAGGCAGATAATTTCAGATTTTACCTCCTTCCAAGTTACTTTTTCATTCATATTAATATGTTACATGTTCATCTTAAACTGAAAATGAAATAAGTAAATTAATAATGTAAATTACAAAGTAAGTCTCCTGTGTATTGATGAGTTTAAGCTCCAGCTGGTTCTGACTGCACCGGTGAACCAGTGGATTTAAAATGTTTAACAGTTCAGGTTCAGTCAGTGTTGGGTAGAAATGTTTTAATTTGTTGAAGTAAAACATCAGATTCTAACAACCAATAACGATGATTTTCATGACTCTGATTTAATTAAAGATTAAGAAAAAGTTCAGAAAGAAAAAGCTCTTCTATATCTATTTCAGTGTTGTACACTGATTAGTAGATAGTTTTTACAATTTGTTCATATTCATATTTTGTGACTTATTGAAGTTTATTATTAAAGGGTTTTTAATGTAAAATAGAATTGACACATCAAATTGATTTCAACCTATTGATCTGCATACCTTCCATCTTTATCAAATTATTTGACAAAATGAAATACTAATAAACATTTTGGTTTTGCATAAATAATATTTAGACATGATTACATCTTTAAATATTGGCTGAAAGGATTTCAGCCTTCAGCCAATATTGACTGATAGAGTATAACATAACTGTATCCTGCAGTTAAGCAGGATTCAATATTGCCACCAAATTAAATATTATGACAATATTGTGCGTGTTGTTTGTAGATGTCACATTCAGCGACATGCTGCAGCTACTTAATGTCTGCGATCTCATCTCTGAGACGTCTTGGTTCCAGAAACGGCTGGAAGAAGAAACTCTGCGATTGAAAATCTCAACAAGGTGAAGCTGAATTTGTTTTTGCTCACGTTGTGTTTATGCCACCACAGCTTCCTAATTATTAGAAGTGAAAAACTGTGAGATAAACATTTTGATTAATTTTGCCACAGATGGCTGCAGGTCTGTACTTGACTTTGCTGCTTTGTCTGAGCTCAGGTCTCTGGATCAGAAAAAGTGTAAGTTTTTCATGTTTCTGTTCATTTGATGTGTCACTGCTTATGTTTATTTGATCAAACTGCATAAGTAAATTAATCAGTCTGTTTTATACAAATATCAAGTGACTAGTGAAACAATTCAGGACATTTACTAAGTTCTAATATTTTGTCTCTTTTCCAGCAGCAGGCGGAATCAGGTGAGTTAATCTCATATTTATGGTGGACAGTGTTAAGTGATATCAGCATGGAGGCTTAATGGCTTCATATCCAAGGAATGAAGATCCAGAGTTTAAATATTAGTGTTTAGGACAATCTGAGCAGGATTGATCTGTTCTACCTGTGTAGGTTGCTCCAGGTGTGTGTGTGTGTGTGTGTGTGTGTGTGTGTGTGTGTGTGTGTGTGTGTGTGTGTGTGTGTGTGTTTAGGTAACACTCCAGTATGTTTTTAAATGACATTATAACATGGTGCAAAGATCAAAAGGTTAATAAATTGCTGCCTCTTTAAATCTAAGATACAGTAGAAAGATGGAACTTCACTGTGTCAAGATGCCGTCTGGTTAAATTGAAGGTCACAGGTCAATTTTTGTTTGGAAGACAAACAAATATTTTTCAGCTTGAATCATAATCATAAGGAAAAAACCCCAAGATTCATCTCCACAATTAAACTCAACTGTATCAGGTGTTTTCTGCACGCCTGTAATTCAGTCTCACACAAGACCAGCAGCGAACAATCAGATCTGCAGAGAACATCACCTTTCATCCATAAAGGGTCAAGGGTCAGAAAAACGTCCTGACACAACCTGCTTAGATTTTCACCTCAGCGCCACACTGACTACAGAGTTTCTACCCCAGACTGTCTCTCTGCAGTCAGATAATTCTACCTCGTCTCCCTCCTTTTGGAAAAAATATCTTTTAGGAGTAGATTTTTTCCCCACAGTATTTTCATATGTATTTACAGTATATTTAATATGTTTAAACACTGAGAATTTACTGTTTGTAATTTATGGTAAGGCCAAAAGTTTAATCTCAGACATTTAGAATCAACTTATTCAATTTTTCAGCTTCTGAACTAGTATAAATCACTCATATTTATCTTCCCTCATGATTCCACAAAGCTCAGAACAGCGTCTTCAGCCAGCGAGTCATCACCTGTGATGGCAGCGATAACGTCCAACACCTCAGCTGTGGTGAGTTAGAGATGTTTCATGGGTTTTTCTGTTTTCTTTTAAAGAAAAACAGTGTTTTACTGACCGACGTGGTGTTGCCTGAACACTGCCACCCGGTGGTTGAAGGTGGTATGACGTCGTGTTGCCTGAACTCTGCCACCCGGTGGTTGAAGGCGGTATGACGTCGTGTTGCCTGAACTCTGCCACCCGGTGGTTGAAGGCGGTATGACGTGTTGACTGAACACTGCCACCCGGTGGTTGAAGGCGGTATGACGTCGTGTGGCTTGAACACTGCCACCCGGTGGTTGAAGGCGGTATGACGTGTTGACTGAACACTGCCACCCGGTGGTTGAAGGTGGTATGACGTGTTGACTGAACACTGCCACCCGGTGGTTGAAGGCGGTATGACGTGTTGACTGAACACTGCCACCCGGTGGTTGAAGGCGGTATGACGTGTTGCCTGAACACTGCCACCCGGTGGTTGAAGGCGGTATGACGTTGTGTTGACAAAAACGTTCACAACTAATCAGACCTCCTGTGCAGTTTGTCCGGTTCAGTGTGACGTTTCAAAGTGAATTTTCATCTCTGCTGTTTGTCTCCCATCCTCACTGTGTAACAGAAACAGGAGTGATCTCTGTGCAGTCGGTTCTGTACGGACGGGAAGACAGAGAGACCTGCAGCGAGTTCAGACCCGACAACCAGCTCACCAACACCAAATGCTCCCAGAATGGATCCCTGGACACGCTGAAGGCCAGGTACCAGACCCCAGTGTTCCCAGTTTATGCCAGTAAAGTTCCAACATATGTAAACCTTGTGGATTTTAAGGAGACAAACGTTGTTGTCTCATCCAAAGACAGCGCTGTGTTTTTTAAAATATTGATGTAAATTCATGCAAATCTGTCTCCATTTGGCTGGAGGTAAAAAATGAGCAGATTTTGATTAAAGCAGTGACCTTTGAACTCCTGATATGATTCTGTGTGGCCTCCTGTTAACGATGCTACACATCTGACCTTCACTCATTTGACTTTGATGGATACATATGTAAAGAGTTTCAGTAAAAATAAAAAATACAATCAATCTAAAATCACAATTGTTACATACAGCTTAGTATTTTCAATAAGAATTCTTTAATTTTACTTTTAATTCAAGGGAAATAGGGACCACACATCTTACACTCAGATTTCCAGCCTGAAATAATTAATTCATAATAATTAAGATTACTGAAATAATTAATTCATAATAATTAAGATTACTATTCTGTGCAAAGTGGAAAAATCTGGAAATACCTTCAAATACAGAGAAACTGTCTCTTAATTTAAAATAGCATTTAAAGCAAACATTTAAAAGACATTACCCGGACTCTAGAGCAGAAACGGCCTAATCCAGGGGTTCCCAAACATTTTCTGCCCCCCCTATGGATTACAGATGCCTGTCTGGTTGAAGGACGTGTGGGAGGAAGAGAGGATTCTTAGAGACTCCCTGTCCCTGGACGGGGAGGGGGATCAACTTTTTTGGGGGCAAAATGAATCTACGTAGCTGAACATAAACACCAGTAGCCTACAGGCGACTTGTTAAGCTTAAGGTGCTGTAATGATGTTAGTTAGTCGTCTTTTAGCTACTTTACCTTCATTCAGCAGCTTCACTCAACTCAGTCTGTTAGTTTGGGGAAAAACTGTGAAAAGTTTTCTGCGTTTTGCTGCCATGATTCTAACACCTGTAGCTCTACATGGCAGCATCTGGTCTCCTTCACAGGTGTAAACCCAGCGTCTTAGCGCTCATGTTGCGTTTGAAGGCGGCTCGGAAAAATAGGTTACTACATGCTAATAACGGAGTAAACAGTTTTAACTGCTGATAAAGTGACAGAGGACACAGATATGGGAAGTGTGGAAGCCCCCAGTGTATCAGACTGACAGAGGAATAACAGAGAGTTGGTCATTCTAAAGTAAAAACCCAGCGCATACAGCGTTCATGTTGTTTTTTTCATCCAGACGGCTTCCTGTGCCCCCCTGCAATGGCACGGTGTCCCCCTTAGGGGGCGCGCCCCACAATTTGGGAACCTCTGGCCTAAATAAAGGTTCAACTAGCCTGAGCCATTAAGCAAGCAGCAGCAGTTTTATGAAACACCCAGACTGATGTGAAGCTTCTTTTCTTTAGATGTGATGGGAAGAAAGAGTGTGAAGTAAACACCGCTGTGTTTCATACTTCTGATCCGTGTTTTGGCATCTATAAATACGTGGACACCACATATTCCTGTTTCCCTGCAGGTTCGTACGTTTTATCGCAGAGATCTCATAAAAGCTGGACAGAATGTGATTTATTTGTGTGATTTCTTTTTCTCCAACAGTCCAAACTGTGGCCTGTGAACAATCGCTGTTAAACCTTCAGTGTGGTCTGATCACAGATTCTTTGTTTCTCTCAGTTTTGTTTAATTTTCTGCATTCACTGACCGACTGACCTCATGTTTCTTCCTTCCAGATGAGGGGCAGGTCATAGCTGTGATTGGGGCTTTTTACGGCCGCTCTGACCCGACCACCTGCTCTTTCCAGCGTCCGCCTGCTCAGGTCCAAAAGACCGACTGCTTGAGGCCTTCAGGCGAAGTCGCTGCCAGGTACTGATCGTCTGTCTGTCTGGTCTCATCTCTCAGCTTCGACCTTCCAGCTTTCTGCAGCTAACTGCTGTTGCATTAATGCGGATCCACAGCTGCAATGGAAAAACGAGCTGCTCTGTCAAAGCAAGCAACTCTGTGTTTGGAGACCCTTGTGTTGGAACGTACAAGTACCTGGAGGTGGCCCACACCTGTGAGAGTGAGTGGGACAAAACCACAGGCTTTTATTGTGACAGAGTCAAGGACGTTGCATTTCCCTTTAATAGCTGTCAAAAGCTGTTTGTCACAACATAAAACAACCACATTTGTTTTCTTGTTTTGCTTTAAAAACATTTTTCTATACCATCTTATCTGCATCTCATAGTAAAAGTTAAAGACCATGGAGTTGTTTTCTCCATAATCTCAATGTTTTCTACCAGTAAAGTTTTCCATTCCGTGTGTTTCTGTAATACTTTTTGAAGCATCTCAGACCTTCTTTCTTTTTGTTCTTTTGCAGATCCTGTGATTAAACCAGGTGCCTAAAATCAAGATAACACTTCAGACATATAAGCTTCTTGCATAAATGAATTGCATATGTAGTTCAAGATCTTCTGTCTGGCAGCATGTTGTTCATCTCATCACCCAGTTCAGTCTGAGCTGCTCTGTGTTCATAAGTTTGACCTGTTTGGACAGAACATGTTCCTCTGATTTAAGATCGTTCCTTTGCTTTGCTTTCCTTCCTTTAACTACATAAATAAATCTACTCCAGCATCATGTTCAGTCTCCTGTAGTTTTATCAAAATATCAAACAATCAGAAAACAATGTTGCCTCTGACTTTTTTTAAAAAGAGAAAATACTTTACTACTTGTGCTACAATAAAAATGATTTTTGTAGTTTAAGAAAAGCACCAGCAGCAGGAACTGTGAAGTCAGACTGCAAAATGATCAGGCTGATGAAAAAATAACTCCAGGAAACATTTGAAGCATTATAAATATAATGTGATTGAAAAAAACCCAAAACTAAAACATAATATATAAATACTAATTATTTATATGCATTCAGTCAAATCCCTAAACCATAATATTTTGTTGGTTATTATATGGTTTTTAAATCTTTTATATGAGCATTCTGCATATTGTTTTCATATATAAAAACTATATTGCACAGTTTTGCACATTGTCACCATAACAGAGAGCAGAGGAAGCCTGAAGCCTCCCAGCAGAGCCAGATGCTGCTCTACTCCATGCACAGAAGCATCGATGCAGGAATTCATGCAGCTCTGCATGAACAGCATGTTTCTGCTGCAAAAATCCATAAAAGAAAAAACTAAGTAGATGAATTCTCAGCTGTAGTCCATAATAATCAAAATGATGACACATTAATAGAAGATGCTTGATGTCAATCTATGCTTGTAATGAATCAGTCAGGAATATATGAGGAACATTATACAGAAGTTAAGTTGTCAGTCTGTCCTGTTCGGCTCATCTAACAGGACAGATGTTCTGGTCCAGACTGCAGGGACTCATCATCAGGACTGACCTTCCCTCCTTGCAGGAGATGTACAGGTTAAAGGTCAGGGAAAGTGCAGCTGCATGTCTGCAGATCCCACACATCCTGAACACAAGCGAATGAATAATCAGAGATGTATGTGGCATATTTGCACTAATTCGACCTTATCTTTTAATTATGCAAAAGCACAATAAATTCACTTATGTACAAAAGATGTTCAAGTCGACTTGGTGAAACAACATGAACATTTTCAGTTCAGTTTATTTCTATAGCGATACATATATTTAAAACTATCCAGTTTTTTATCCAGTATTTTTTGTTCTTGTTATCGGAAAGTTGTTTAATAAAGCTTTCAAACAGAAAACTGTCACGTGAGAGCAGTTCTGTTGCTTTCACTTGTCTCGGGAAATATGCGCTTCCGAAACAAAGCATGCGCTTGTTAAATGATTACAACTAGTAAAAAGTCAGATTACGAAGCATTTGAAGCAAATTACTTTATATTTATTTATTATTTCCAACATATCTTTTGGTTTTTCCTTCGGTAAATGTTGTTTTCTTAGCTTTCAGCTCGGCTGACTCTGTTTTTTACCGCAGTTCATGAAAGCAGCATCACACAACAGTAAAGATGGCGAACTGCTCGGGCTGTTTCTGCTGCCAGTGTTGCTGCCGGGAGGGAGAGACGCGGACGCCGGAGGAGCTGGTGAGGACGGCGGGGTACCGGCGGGGTTCGGCGGGGCGTCCCGGGCTCCGGTCCGGTTCCGGTCCGGTTCCTCCGGAGTCTCTGCTCCACCTGCTGCTGCTGCATCCAGCCTCAAGGCTTCAGCTTCTCCAGAGAGAATCTGTTTTTCTTCCTGTTTATTGGTTTAATTTCAGCTTCTTTGTGTTTATCAGTAACTCATTTTAATATTTTTGTGCATCAGTCCTGACAGCTGATTTCAGTCCCTGCTGTTGGATTTTCATCTTGTTTTTAGATGCACTCATTGTGCATAATTTTTGTTTTAAATATATTCTTTCATATTTTCTCAGACTATTCTTGGGGAACTCCGAGATGAGGAAGATGAGATTCTGCCCAGGAAAGACTATGAGGTGAGAAACCGAGACGTTTAAATCGGTTCTGATCCCAGAAGCTTTGCTGTGGTGTTTTGTTGCTTTGACCCTGATGGACCTGGTTCCGTGACCGTTTTGTACATCATCAGCATTTTCTCCTGATTTCCTTCTCTAAGTGTTTTTCATGTCCATTGATGTTGTTGGCGGATGTGGCTTGTGCCTCAGATTTACAGGTGGACCAGAAACATACCGGAACTTTTGTATGTCTTTAAAAAAACAGTTAATTATGTTAAAATCTAATTAATTATTCAAGTTTAACCCATTAAAGTCCTGGCCCAAATTTTGATCCCTGTCAGCTGATGTGGGCGTCATAACCAGGACCTTCCTCTGTCCACAGTGGGGGATTTTATACACCATTTTATACGTCCAGAACCACTAGGTTGGTCTTTGTCACAGAGTTTGATGAAGTTGTTCCCAGATGAATTGGTGAATATTTGTGTCTGTTTGGCCTTGTTAGAGTCTGGATTATGATCGCTGCATCAACGAGCCGTATGTGGAGGTTCTGGAGGGTCTGGACAACAAGGTGAGCAAATGTATAACAGCTCAATGTCATTTCAGAAAAAAAACCCATAAATAGTAGGGCTGTAGTGATACAATAATCTCATCATATAATACATGATATTCTGCCCACGATACGATATATATTGCAATATTCAGCAAATAATACAATTCAATACACTTTTGCGATTTTCTGACAGGTTTTAGAGGGACAGAGTGATTTTGGTGACATTTTGTGACTGTTATAAAGTTGGACTGAATTAATTTAACTCAAAACTGATTAAAAGCACCAACTACACAATACCTGCTCTGGTTGGACACAGACTGAAAGTGGACAGCTGGACAAAAT
>CAEGAF010181132.1:0-13254 GCA_903067075.1 Micropoecilia bifurca | reverse complement strand
TGATTGATGTCTATGGTAGATACATGTCTATGGGTAGTCCGGTCAGTCAAACTTTATTAACAAACCAGTTTTTTGACGCCATCACGCCTCCTCCTCCAAGCTTCACGGTGGGAACCAGTCATGTAGAGTCCATCCCTTCACCTTTTCTGCGTCCCACAAAGACACAGAGGTTTCAATCAAAGATCTCAGATTTGGACTCATCAGACCAAAGCACAGATTTCCACTGGTCTAATGTCCTCATGTTCTTTAGCTCAAACAAGTCTCTTCTGCTTGTTGCCTGTCCTTAGCAGTGGTTTCCTAGCAGCTATTCTACCATGATGGCCTGATTCACACAGTTTCCTCTTAACAGTTGTTGCATAGATGTTTCTGCTGCTAGAACTCTGTGGCATTGACCTGGTCTCTAATCTGAGCTGCTGTTAACCTGTGATTTCTGAGGCTGGTGACTCTGATGAACTTATTGTCTGCAGCAGAGGCTGAAGACTCTTGGTATTCTTTTCTTGGGGCGATCCTCATGTGAGCCAGTTTCTTTGTTGCACTTGAGGACACTTTCAAAGTTTTCCCAATTTTTCAGACTGACTGACCTTCATTTCTTAAAGTAATGACTCGTTTTTCTTTACTCAGCTGCTTTTGTCTTGCCATAATACAAATTCTAACACTCTATTCAGTAGGACTATCAGCTGTGTGTCCACCTGATTTCTGCACAACACAACTGATGGTCCCAACACCATTTATAAGGCAAGAAATCCCACTTATTAACCTGACAGGGCACAACCTGTGAAATGAAAACCATTTCAGGTGACGACCTCTTGGAACTCATGAAGAGAATGCAGAGAGTATGCAAAGCAGTAATCACAGCAAAAGGTGGCTACTTTGAAGAAACTGGAATATAAGGAGTATTTTTAGTGGTTTTACACTTGTTTGTTTAGTACATATTTCCACATGTGTTAATTCATAGTTTCGATACCTTCAGTGTGAATCTACAATGTCAATAGTCATGAAAAAAAAGGAAACTCATTGAATGAGTAGGTGTGTCCAAACATTTGGTCTGTACTGTATCTGTTTCTCACAATTTAACTAAACCTTCAGACAGCACTGAAAAAAACTTTCCTCATATACTTTTACATCAGAATTAGCTCAAAATCTTGACTTAAACTGAGATTCCGAAAGTGTCACCAGTTGATCTGGGTTTGCTTTGCAAAGCGCTAAGTGTTGGTTAGTTGAGAATGAATGACACATAGACAGGTATCAGATACCTGTCTATAGGGCGGCGCTCTTGTAATTGGGAACTGTGGCTCTCTGGTGCTGGTGCGAGTTTGATTAGCATTTCCATCTAATTTACTTTTTGGACCAGTTTATTTTAATGTCCAAAAAATTTATATTCACTTGCTGCCAAAGTTTTGGACATAATGTTGTTTAACAAGTTTACCGGGCAAACTTTAACTGTAAGGATATTGTTAACTTGTCAAACCTCGTTTCCTTAAACTGTCACAGACCACATGTGGTTTTTAACACATTGAAACCTCTTATTTCTCCCTGCGACAGAAATGTTGCTATCTCCTCATCCAATCTCTCTGAAGACTTCCTGACATTTTTCAGAAACATTTCTGATCTTGGATTGTCTCCTCTATCTAGTGTGGATCCAGTGGCTCCATCAGTTTTCCATGCAGTCTTTTAATGTTTTGAGGCTGTGTCTCTTAGTGAATTGACAAAAATTGTTTCTTCATGCCCTCTGGACCAGGCCCAGGCATTGGTTTATAGATATCTTTGACTATATTGGTCCATGTAATGTTAAAATTGTAAATGCTTCCCTGATATCTGAATATTTTCCCACTACTTTGAAACATGCTGTGGTCCATCTGCTCATTAAAAAGAGTATGTGTGTAAGTGGGGTGTCCTGTGTCTTTTTATTTCATGCCCTTCTTTGACCCAAACTCCATTAGGTTCTTAAAGTCCCCTTTGATTGTTTTGTTGGGCTCAGTAAATGATAAAGTTGGTAGAATAATTAATGTGAGGAAAATAAACATCTCTATGTGAAACTTGAACTGCGTCTCCTGTCCACAGAGCTGCCAAACTAGATAACCTTCCAGTTGGTGGTGTGTTTGTTACTGGGTGTTGCTAAACTCTCTCAAGTTACTACAATATAATGAGAACTTCAACTTGGAACAAAACCACAGTTTTCAGTTGTAAAACCCCAAAGCTGTTCTACTGCACCAGCAGCTGTGATCTTGGTTTTTGACTGGATATTTGGTGCTTTGTTTGAAGCATGAATCACAACATGAACACATGAACATCTGAGACAGAAAGGAGGAACTCCACCTGCTGCAAATGGATTCATATACAACTTTGGTCTCACCCCTCCCCTTGCACACATACCACACAAACACAGATCCCCACCCACATCATTCCCCACCCACATCATTCCCCACCCAGGTCCCTGCCTACAGCCACTCAACCTCTGACCAAAGATGGGCAAACAGCTGGACTGCTCAAAGTTTCTGAAACTGTTTCTGACTGACTGCAGTACATCAACATAGAGCAGCTTGGGAATGTGTGTGTGTGTGTGTGTGTGTGTGTGTGTGTATTTATTCTTTTTTCTGTTTATGGCATCAGGACTGAAAGCTGCATCAGAAACTAATCTGAGAACTTGTTGGCGTCTGAAAGAACAAAAACTGAGCAAATCTCTGAATAGATCAGCTATTTCTTTATGAACCTTTGTGGAGGATTAATGTTCTTGTGAAAAGGAAGGAATCACCAAAACGTCTGTCTGAATGTTTGTAATGTGATGACTGTTCCTGTCGTTGGCCTATCGCACTTCAGTGTTTCACAACATCAGATTTAGTTATTGGTAAAACGCAGCACAACACAAAATGTAGTTTTTAAATGAAGAAGTTTATCATTAATTTAAGGGACAAAAACTCCAAACCTGTGTTTTACAAAGGGATTATCAATGTTAAAACCAACTGTGGTTTATCATACCTTTCTCTCACCACACCCAGTCCTGATTACTGCCAAACCTGACAAACTCAAGACATATGTTATCTGCCAACTTTGAATGGCCTGAGGGTAATGAGGAAATTTGGTTCTCTCAATGTGTGACACTGTGATATTCAAAAAAGACGAGACACACACCTTGAGCTTCCTTTAGCATCTAACAGGAAGGTTTATTTTTCTTCTGTGTAATGAAGATACTCCATATGCAATACTTCAGTTATTACTGAGTAGCTACAACAGAAAACCCTTAGATTCAGTACATCACAAATGACTATTATCTCTCTAAACTAAATGAGAATTCTTTTAACAGGGTCCATTTAGTGATATGAATTTTATGAATTGACAATCCATTCACAGATTGTTTTTAATTCTATAAACCATATTAGGTTCTTTATTTAGGGTAGGAGGCCCGACATCCTGCATGTTTTAGTTTTCTCTGGTTTAACTCACCTGGATCAAATGAGGCTCATTAGAGGCCTAAGAGGAACATTGACAATCTCAAAAGGTTGTTAGTACCAGGGAGAGACTAAAACGTGTAGGATGCCAGAGCTAGAGGACAGACTTTGGACACCCCTGATTTAGGGCTTTAACTCAAATACCTTGTCACTTTTTCTCAGACCTTGTGTATTTTTAACTATCAAAATAGAAGTATATGAATTTACATATAACTTTTTAAATTGCTTTTACAACTTTTATTCTGCAAAAATAAAATATACTTTAATATTTAAGCAATTTAGCTTTTAACTGTATTCATTGTTTTAACAGATTAACTATATTTATTCTCTTACACAAAAACTACTCTATAGTCTGCTTCATATAGGCAGCCATTACTTCCTCACTGAATGTTCTAACAATATGGTTCCTCTGGTTTTATCAATAGCTACTAAAAAACTACAATTTTACAAATAAAAAGACCAAAATAGTACCTTTTGTCCAAGAACCATTTTGAAATATGTAAGATAAAATAGATTCAAAGTAAATCCAGCTCAGATAGCCAAATATAAGTGAATCAATGTTGAAATATAGTTCCATCCATTATCTGTACTCCCTTGTCCCTTAATGGGGTCAGGAGGTGCTGGTGCCCATCTCCAGTTAATGTTCTGGGTGAGAGGCAGGGTCACCCTGGACAGGTCGCCAGTCTGTGTGGGGAGAATTTGGAGAGACCAATTAACCTGACAGTCATGTTTTTGGACAGTGGGAGGAAACCAGAGTACCTGGAGAAAACCCACCATGCACAGGGAGAACATGCAGACTCCATGTAGAAAGACTGGGGCTGGGAATTGAACCCAGAACCTTCTTGCTGCAAGGCAACAGCTCTACCAACTGCACCACTGTGCAGCCCATTGAAATATAGTTAGGCAGAAATATTAAATCAGCACTGAAAAGATATTGAAAGTATTGGCAACTTACATGGTGGCGACTCAACATTAGGGTTTCAACCCTAACTGACACTATATCAATGTTCATTCAACCATCATCTAAATGCAGATTTACATGCACATTTGTGTTGATTTTACATTGAATCAATGCTAGGAATGTAACATTCCTAGGGCTGCTAGGGTGAGAGGTGACAGAAAATAACTGAGAAACACTGGGGTAACTCAAGTTCGACTCTGGTTGGCATCAAATTTGGTTCCTTCAGATGCTGTTTTAACAGTTTCGCTGTAGTCCTTCTCAGGCAGTTTTGGTTGAAACTGCTGAGCAGCAGCTGAAATACACAACAATGGACCTTACCAAGCTCCTCCCAGAAACGCCCCTCGAAAGTCTCACTTGACTACATGTCTCACAAACAAAGCCTTGCGGTGCTTAGTTTCTATGTGTAATTTCATTTCTACTGACTCTACAGAGTTTTTCTGAGTCGATTAGTTAAGCATTTCTGCCGGATTTTCAAAAAATATCAGCCACGACATGGACAGGGGAACCATCAAGTTCATGTCATCTTTTTTAGACGACATCAAGGTGTTTGACCCATACGATGCCTCCAACATTGTGCGCGTCACAGCGAAATGCTACCGGTTGATGAGGAAAACGGCAGATCCTCACACCATCAGCATAAATATAGCTGTGGACAAGATCACTGATGCTTATTGTTCTTTCAAGGCTGGGTAAGTCGGACATTCATGGTTTTGAGGGTTACTTTTAAAACCAGTGATTTCTGTTGGCAAATGTTTGAATGGGCCTAGACCTGATACATGGTACTCGGTGGCTAATAAAATATTTAATGTGTGTCAGATACGGTACGTATTGCATATTGATCTGTTCGGCTAACATAAGGCTGTAACAGACAGGCTTCCAGGTGTAGAAGTTGTATCGGTGCTGCCATTATGCTGTACTTGGCTAAAAGGTTTTCATAATGGATGTGCTTATTATTGACTTTTTTTCATTCGCTAAACACAAAGAAAGCAAAGCAACAATACTTACACCAGCAGACAATCCTTTGTTCTTATTGATCCTACCACGGTTGAGCTGCAAATGCGGTCGTATACAAGCTTTGATCCAAGTAAGACTTTCCGTTTCAGATTTTGGAAATCTGTGAATTTTAGTTCCACAAATATGATCAGGATACATGACATCACCTGTACAGCATGTATTTACTACTGTAGCTTGTGTTTGTGAGATGGTCACCCAGTGGTAGCTGCACTGTGATGTAAAATTGGCATTAGCCAATGAAACGCGGTCCCTGTGGTAAGGTCCATGAGGAAGGCATGTAACGTATGTAACATTGTAACATGCTACATGTGTTACAATATAACATATGTAATGCATTTGTAGCAGAATGAAGCCTGCCCTCCAGGACTGAGGACACCTAGCATCCAGTTCAGCCCTGACAGGGTTGTGGAGCATAAAGGAGACTCTTTCACCTGTTTTCTTTATGCCTAGACATGGTCACACTTCAGTATGAAGGTTTGCAGTGGTCACAAGTTGACTCACAACTCTAACATCAGTAAGTAATGTTTCTCTGTATTAGAGCTGACATTGCAGTCGTTTAACCTAATTGTGGATTTAGAAACTGCCTGGAGTTTCCTGCTGGTAATGGAGTGTGGTTGTAATTTCACCTTCCCAGTTGATCTTAGCAACTTAAAAGTGATATGCACTGTTTATTGCATCTATGTAGATTTATAGTACAAAAACATGTGTTACAATGCAACATATTGCAGCATTGTAACTTTACAATGTAACATAAAAGTGTTACACATGTAACAATGTAACACATGTAACAGTGTACATTGTAATTGTAACATGTTACAATGTTACACGTTTTACAGTGTAACATGTTATATTGTGTTACATTTTAGCATATTACATTGTAACACAACATAAGATGTGGTATACCGAACAAAACAAGAGAAAAGATAGGACAATTTTATGACAAAACAAAAGGAAGGATTGATGACAAAACAACAAAAGAATTGATGACAAAACAAAAGGATATATGACAAAACAAGAGAATTTATGCAAAAACGAGGATTTATGACAAAAGAATTTATGACAAACGAGGATTATTTTGTTAAAAGGAAGGAAAATGTTATAACATAAAAGGGATTTATGACAAGTAAAGATATGAATGACCAAAGGAAAGATTTAAAACAAAAGGATTTATGATTTACGATAAAAGGACGGATTTATGAGAAAACAAAAGGAAAGATTTCTGAAAAACAAATGGATTTATGACAAAACAAAAGGAATTTATAACAAAAGAAAAATAAGGATTTATCCTTAGAACGGTTAAAATATTGGACAGTCTGTTAGGGTTGGTCATTTTTGCCCCGTAGGACAAGGGGAAAAAACAGAATCTTACAAGGAATCAAGACTAAAAACCCACTTGCTTAGCGTTGCTTTTGAATCATAGATTAAACATTAACCAACATTTTGATATTGTAAATAAATTCTTAACTTACCTTCACTTTCGCGTGTAATTTTGTGGGTCAGAAAATTATCTACAGACATAACCCATCTGACATACTAAAAATCATGACAGATTGTTAGTATATCAAATATGTCATCAAGTGGACCAAACAGAGCTTGTTTTCCATTCTCTACTTGCATATCTAAGCATTACTTTGATTTCATAATGAAGGAGGTTATTTGGTACCAACCAGCTGAGGAAAAAAAAAAATCATGATTTCTGATTCCTGGACGTAGGTAGAAATGATAAAATCTAATGTTTTATGCAAAGTAAACCTATATAAACATATATTCCAAGAATATTTTGTGATTGTCATGCACGAATAGTTGTGTGGTTCTGTGAATGAAGGCATGTTGGAAGATTGAGTAGTTGCAGGTCCCAATTGTTGCTGCAAAAAGTGTAACACTGAAAAAGAGCGTGCAGACGTTCTGAAGCTGACTGATGAACTGAAGAGTGATTTCATTTACTGCTACACAGCCAGCTGGAGAACTGCTGCTCTTCTCTCCCAATATGGACTTGCTACGTGTTCAAACAGACACACATTTTATACACCAGTCCATTGAAATGACATCATTGGTTTATGCAATGTACACAGTGATTCCCATTTGAGGACATTTCCAGACCTTCCTAATGCCAGACAGAGACATAGCTCTGACTGTTTTATTTGGAATAATGTTTCATATTCCAAGAGCGCCGTCACAGACAGGCAACCAATAGAGGGTGTAGCTCGTTTCTTGCCTTATGGCCTTTGCAATTGGCCATAAGGCAAGAAACACCTTAAAACACCTTATTTCATTAGGTTGATATTTTATATATATTATCATATATTTTGTGTCAACTGCTTCAACAGTTCTGTTTTAAGGGGTTTGTGATATGAGGCATTCTTTTTTTCAGGCATTTTGCAGTCACTTGGTCATTCACAGATATCTTGTAATGTTTTTCTCTTTTTATGCTCTGTCTTCGGGACAAAATAATAGGATATAATAATTTGCAAATATCTTAGTTTAAAGGGATGGTATGATGTATTTTCCAAACAGTCATTTTATAGCACAGTCAAATGAGGATGTGCGATATAGTACAAAATTCATATTGCAGATTACCACCACCAGTGGCGCAAAAAGTGGGTATGCAGCGTATGCAACACATAGGGGTGCAGCACCAGAGGGGGCGCCAAAACCCTGTCTGGAGGGGGCGACAAAACCCCGTCTGGAGGGGGCGACAAAACCCCGTCTGGAGGGGGCGACATGCCGATTATGTTTTCCCAAACACTTCAGAGCTCCTTCACCTTGAACACATAGCGAGGTAAATGTAGCAAATTTTACTCTTCACGTATCGTCGTAGGGGGGGCAAAAATTTATGGTTTCGTATACGCCTGAATAATGTGTAGTTGCGTCCCTGGTCAATTGAATATCACATTTATTACGGTTGAAAAAGAAAAAGTTGCCAAGAGCTGTTTGTAATGTGTGACTCTCCTACAGGTCCGTGATAAATCCATCCTCCTGTCTCTCTGGGCCTTTTCCCCTTTGAAAAGAAACTTTCCAGAGACATCTGATCTGTTTCTTACTCATTTTGCTGCTTGTAGCTCAATTTTGGCAAGTAACCAGACTTCCAATGATTCACTTTCTGCTAAAGAGCCCCCTGGTGGTTGAAGAAAAATCCACATATAAATGGCTTATAGTTCCAAAAATACGGTAAATGAAAAAAACTCTGAATGCTCTCTGGTATTGTTCAGGGGGCCGGACCAGATGTGGGGACCACTGCCCTATACATTTAAAGACAGGTGAGTGGGTGAAGAGAAACAGAGACTGTGGCGGCAGCATGTTGGTTGGTCTGTGTTACCCAGAAAGCAGTTGGGCACAATATCGCAACACCAACACCGTGAGTGAATCAACAACTTGGGCAGCTACTATATAAGGTACTTTGAGACCATTTCTTTACAAATGTAGATGTGTAATAATGGAGTACAGAACAAATTGCCAACCCAAACTGAAGTGTCTATTCTATGTGAGTTATAATGTGGGGCACTTATATATGGAAAAGTTTTTAAATAGGCTATTCATTGAAATAGGCCTTATAATCCGGTGCGCCTTATAGTGCAGAAAATACGGTAAATGTATGTCTGCTGTCATTCAAACTTTGTATAGAGGCACGAAAGAATTGTTCATCATGCTGAATAATAATGGGAAAGTTATTTATTTAAAACTTTCCTAACCAATTAATCGACTTCAATTAAAGCTAGTAACATGTTACAACAGGACTGAAGCAATCTGTAGATTAGCTTAGGTCGAACTTCCTCCTATTTTATTAAAGTTCCTGTCATTGACAGGAACTTTAATAACACCAGTGAACATGGGGATCATGTCCATCCAGTGGTCCAGTCAGTTCTCCTCATGAAGATGTGCGACTTCTCTGGTGGGCCTTCCTGAGCAGGTAGACCAGACCTTGTGTAACAAACGGCCACAGCATGAACAGTAGAACTGTTTGACACGACACATCAAATGGCCACCATGTCTCCTCCTGGGAAAAGCAAAAACAACAAATCGCCAAACAGTGTTTTCTATCTGACACAAGCAGCAGCAACTGTTAATTCAGCAACACAAACCAATGATATTCAACAGAACTTACATTTTCATTTGTTGTGCCAGTAGGAGTGGCTATGAATTTTTTGGATGATTTTTGTGGCTTATTAATAACTATAATAATTGCTAGCAGCTACCATTAATAAAGCATCAATTTATTTAAAATGTTGTGTCAGCAGAGCTGCTCACCTGGCTCTCTGACTCAGTTAAATCAAGACAAAAGCAAACCTTCAGAACTAGGTTTCATGGACCAGCACCATCCAACATCTCCTATCACAACATTAGCTCCTCACCTGCTGTGAAGCTGCGTCTGCACACTGCAGGCCTGGTCTCCAGTCTGAGCCCTTAGTGGGTCACACACAAACCAGCAATAATCACTTCAGAACACTGAAGAAACATTTGTCAAAAAGCATGCAACATGAAACGGAATGAAACGAAGTCTTAGACATGATTCTGCATCAGCACACAAACTTACATGGGTGGCAGCAAGTCTCTCCACCACCTCCAGTCTGTCCATCACACTCCTCATGTCCTCTCTGAGCCGCCGTAGAGCCAGGATGATCTGTTGCTGCAGGTGTGTCTCATGCAGCCTCTCTGCTCCACCCTCTGAGCCGTCCCCACCTCCACGTCCTGCCCCCCCCCCACCACCAGGGGCCACCCGCCTGGGGCTTCCCTGTGGAACACCACCTATGGATCATACAAGGTTAGATGGATGCTAATATAACAACCAGACACAACAACATAACCTTGTCATTAAGCTACACTGCTGGTTTGTAAACTGAGCCTCAAACAACCTCATTAGATAATCATGTTTAATGATCTTAATGATCATGGAGTCCAGCAGAAAAGACTGGAGTCTGTAACAAAATACATGGCAACATGATGAAAGAACCTCTTGTGCAAACATGGAAGCAACATCTCAAGACATCAACCATGAAGGGGAAGTTGAGGCTGAAGTGGGTCTTCAGAGTGGATGATGTCCCTCAGCAAACCACCAGGTCAGCCACAAAGAGGCTGACGGACAACAAAGTCCATGTTTCAGAGAGTCCATCACAGAGTCCTGGTCTCAGTGCCAGAGAACTACAAGGGGCTGAGCTGAATTGGTGAGGGATTTTAACTCATTTCAATGGTTTATTTGTCTTAAGTCCATTTTGATGCCTACTGCAGATTTTCTGTCCAGATCCTTCTTGAAATTCTTGAAATTAAACAATGTTGTCAACAAACCAGACTCAATGAATGGTTATACAAAACAAGATCAAAGCAGATGACATGCTGATAAATTAACCATTTGCTCACTGTGGAACATTTAACCAAGCAGAGAGAAAACACATTAGGAAACACTGTGGCTGTAGGTGATAGCGGCAGCATTTGGAGCTGCTACCTAAACATAACAACAACTGGCTGTAGAAAAACGTTCTTAAATGAATCAAATAATAATTAGTCTTATCAAACAATAACAGCTTACGTTCTCTCCAGCCGTGGTAGGAACCGTCCCGCCCGCTGTGCCAACCTCTCCTGGGTTGACCCACACATTTCCCATCCTCTGCTCCTTCTCCGCCTTGACCAGCGCCGACCTGCCTTCCCTCCTGGTGAGGCTCCTGACCAGGAGAGGACTGTGGGTAAATGCTGCTGTTGTGAAAGCCGTTTGACTTGACAACTGGAATCTGTGATAAATAGAAAACTTTTACATTTTACTTCATGAATATTGCATATTTATGTGGATTTTAATTGTTAGGACATGTCTCACTGTGCTGTGGAGATGATGATGGCACCACCGTACCTTGATGTTGCTCAGTTGTTCCACTGAATCCACAGAGTCACAGAAGATTTCACTCTCTGAGTCGCTGGTCAAGACCAAACCCTCCGATGTCCCAGAGTCTGCAACAGTTCAACTCAGTTCACTTAGATAAACTAATGTCCTTTCATGGCACTTTGAAAGACAAACAAATCTGTTGTGTATGTAGAAAGATATAATCAAATAAATTCAGTCAAATCCTCCTGAGCTTGCATGTGGTGACAGTGGAAAGGAATAACTTGATTTTAACGGTATTAAGCAGGATTTCTCAACAAATATGCTGCAGTCTTAGAAGTGAGGTTAAAATAATGAGAAAAAATAATTAAAATGTGTCAGTGAGGAACATCTACTTAAGACACGCTTTACCAGAGCATTTGGAGCACAGAATAAAGGTTATTCTAAAACTCTCAACAGTCTGGGAAAATGTCAAAGATAGACAAATGCCGACCTCACGATCACCTGAATACAACAGTAACGACAACATGTTAGTCTGTATGAAGGTTTTTGTCATCATTACATCATATGCTTAGTGGTTAAATCAAAAATTAATGCATCAAGCAGAAACCAAAACAATAAACATGAGCTGTGGCTACATAATGGCGGTTTCAGTGTAAAGCAGTAAAATGGTCCTAATGCCAACAGTTTAGTTTCCATGGTTTGGTTTAGTTTTTGTAAACATGTGTCCTGTGTTGTTCATGTGAGATTTGCTGAACTGACAGCTTTTGATGAAACATTTCTTCTATTGATGATGCCGTAATGTGAACGAGGATGTTTCCACAAGAACACAAGCTGTCTTTAAAGGACATCTAACATTTGTTCACTCGGAAGCTTGTGTGACAATTAATTCAACACCAAAAGAACACAGACAGAAACATGACAGTTTGAGACAACCTTCCCATCATGCCTTTGTCCTGCTGTACCTTTAGGAAAACTGTTGGTAAGCAGGTGGGCTTTGTCAGTCATGTTCAGCTCCGGTTCTGGATCAGATTTCTCTAAACACTCCTGAGGTGGATCCTCCTCCTCACCTTGAAGCTTCACGTCTGCTGAACCGTCAACCTGCTGCCTGCATTTAGGACCTGAATGAGATGCAAACATTTAGAAAACAATGGCATGAGATATGTGGTCATATACAGCTGGCTAGAGTTCTCAGACTTTTCACTGACAGTATACATGTCAGAAAGCTAAGATCAGTCACCTTATTGTTCCAACCATGTCTATTCATCTCTAACACAATTAGAGATACAGGTAGTACATAAACCAACTGTTCATTAGAGAGAATTCATTCCTCCTGTGCTGCCTTCAGGTCTAGAAGATAAGCATCCACCAAAGGTCTTCTCTAAGCCCAGCTGTTGATGTGTAAACCCACCACCTTCAACGAGTGAGAGCAGTGAAGCTGGAGGCAGCGGCATGTCGTCAATGACCCTGTAGAGAGACTCAAAGTGGTGGAAGAACGACGCTGCTCTCTCATCCATGGGCATAGTGTGGATGACCTGCACACATCCAGGACACACTCAGCTCAGGGACTCCTGCTCTCCTCAAAACACATCAAGTCATCAATTTCAAAACAAATACAACAAATTCACAATGGTTGTGTCAAAATTGACAGCAACTAATGAAAGAAAATGTGAACATTGTTTCTTTTTAGAAAGCAGTGTGAAATATCAGTAAGATGGAATTTGGAGGAATTTTGTTTAAAAGGACAAGACAGCTCCTCCTTGGGCTGCCACCTTAACGTGGTGGAGAGGTTTGTGTGTCCCAATGATCCTAGGAGCTATGCTGTCTGGGGCTTTATGCCCCTGGTAGGGTCACCCAAGGCAGACAGGTCCTAGGTGAGGAACCAGACAAAGCACAGCCTGAAGACCCTTATGAAGAAAACAAACTTTGAATCTGGCGTTCCCTCGCCTGGACGCGGGTCACCGGGGTCCCACTCTGGAGCCAGGCCTGGAGGTGGGGCACGATGGCGAGCGCCTGGTGGCCGGGCT
>CAEGAF010181124.1:0-22531 GCA_903067075.1 Micropoecilia bifurca | reverse complement strand
TTTTAGGGTCAGGGGTCAGAGTTAGGACTAAGGTGTGAATTGAGTGTTGGTTAGGGTTAGGGTTAGGTATGTGATGGTTAGGGTTAGGAAAAGGGTTAAGGTAAGGTTTAGGTTGTAGAAATGAATGGAAGTCAATGGAAAGTCTCCACAAAGGTAGCCACACACACACACAAACATGTGTGTGGCTGGTGTATCTCTCTGATCATAAGGCGAGAAGGCAGAAGGATGGGTTTACAGTTACACACACGCAAAGACACACTCAGAGTGCCAGGTTGCGGGAAAACCAGGAGCCAAGTGGATCCTGCACAAAATCCCACACTGAGAAACCCGGAGTGGTGCAAATACACATATGCTGTAATGAATAATACGTGCCAGAGCGGCAGGAGATGGAGCCAAGATATTGGATGACAGAGGGCGTTGATGCCTTGGCCGATGGACCCGAATTAACACCCAAGTCTCCTCCAAAAATATTTATCTAAGAAACACAGGTTTAATTCCGCTCAGAGTGGAAGAAAAGTCCAACTGGACGATGTCCGCTAACATCCAGTTACTACAAACCCGAAACAGAGCGGACCTGGGAAAGGAGTCGATAAGAAGCACGCACCCCCTGTGGGCCCTGTCAAGTCTTTTCTTTTTTTGTTTTTTATCCAATAAAATCTTTAATAAAGTAAGTCGCTGAGTCGCTCCCTCATGACAGCGCGCATGAATATGATCCGTCACACTTTGTTTTCCCATAAACAGCCCGAATCACATCAAATCGCCCGTGACAAGGAAGCGAATGTTCAGATTTCCACCAATTAGAGTCGCGCTTACAGGTCAGATTGACCAGCCTGAAGCTGCTCGGAATTCTAATGGAATTGTTGGACGACGGTAAGCAAACGGAACACGCGGCGCAAATTTCTAATTTCAGGACAGACATGCAGATTTAAAAATCACGGTTTAAGAACAAAGTGCTCCCCCATCATACGACATCCTAATGTGAGAGGTGTGTTTTGCTTAATTGCTTAGAATAAAGTGCTGGGAGCTTGCAGGGGTGAAAAGGGCAAAAAAAAAAACTGTAAATAAATAAAATAAAACGCCGGTGATGTATGACAGCCGTAATAAAAATTTCTCTATTAATTCAATCGCGACAGGCCTCACCTGAGGCAGCTGCTGCCGAGCGTCTTCTGTGGTTCGGCACCCAGAGACGCCGCTCAGCTCTATTTCCATGGGTTGATAAAGATGTTTACAAGTCATTTTCAAATTAAGTCTTAAGTCTCTAATGAGCGCATTCACATTGACATTTATTCTTTAGTATTTTTAACCAACTGACATAAAATCTCCAGATGCAAAAAAAATAACCAGTAATATTTACTCAATAAATGTATACAAATGCACATATATTTAAATATTCTAACCAATGAATAATGTTTATTTACACAATAAGAAATATAGAAAGGTATGTTTAAATAAGCAAAGTGCTTTGTATGTCCATGACATTCTTATATTGTCCACTCGTTGGTTAGATGTTGCACTTTGTAGATATTTCTATATTCATAGAATGCACCCTTTATTTTAAGGTTTTCCATTTTCTCACAGTTAGAACACAAGAATTTGGAAAATAGTCCGTAAAACATGATGTGGCGAGTAAATAAGATTATTTTTTTCAAACTTAGCTTCTATTCTGAATAACTGGACGTGCCTTTGTAATAAAGCAGCTAGCTTATCGGCTAAAGGAGAGCTCAGAAAGAAGGCGGCGGTATTTTGGTCTGAAACGACCAAAATACTGCTGGAGAGACATCCGCATGGTCATTATTCTGAGTCAATCTGAAGTCTTTCATTCTGCGAATTATGAGTGATCCAAGTCAAAGTCAAATCGACATTTTTGTTAACTGATGCGTCTGGAAAAAAAACTACCTGAGGTTGAAGTTCAACAGGAAAATGTCTTAGTGCACATCATGAAGGTGGTTTGTGTTTTAGCAATGGACAAATGCCCACACACTACATGTCAATCAAACATGTAGTGTTTGGAAATACTCAGAACCTTTTGGAAATGTGTTGTTTACTGGCAATGCTAATCGAGCTAATTGCTGCTAAAAGATAAGACGCTTCAATTGTGCATTTCTACCCGAAGAAACTCCAAACCAGTGTTAATTATTGTGGAACTTTCAATTCAAACTTGTATTTCTTTCGTATTTATTTATGTATCTTGTGAAACTTTGTCGCCTTGTGGCTACATAATATGCTTCATAAAAGCGCCCGTGTTTATCCCAGTTTATCCCAGCATTGATAGCTGCGTTGCTTTCCGGAAAAAATTTCTCCTTTGTAGCAGTGACAAGCCTGAAATAACTACACCGTATTCCTAGAAACGTTCATCCGCTTCTCCCAAGTTCCTCCCATTTTCCAGGCTAATCCTGAGCTAACGCTGAGCAGGCAATGTCATGTTTTCATTGCAGCAGTAAGTCAGCTATGCCCCGTTACCAGGAACTGAGCCCAGAGGCCTTTTGGAGACGTGAGACCTCTCATAAAATACAACCGAAGTCTCCAACGCTCATGAGGTCCCTTTTCTCCACATCACTCACGATGATATTTTCTTTATCTCACGACAAACTAAACAAACTTCCTTTAATTGCTGTATTTACTCATAATGTGGCTCGTTGGCTGTCTTCTCGGTTTCAACCTGCAATCTGCGCAGCACTGTAGAGAGTTTTCTTTTTTGTCTTCTGCCGTGAAAAGTAGGATAGCAAAGTTCCTCCGTCAGCAGTGAAGTAGGGGTGGGAGGGTGATGGTGGTGGAGAGCCGGCAGAAAATAGACAAAAAGTCCGAGCGGCTTGGCTGGAAGGAAAGTGGGTTAAGAGGGGCATGATGGATGAGACTGGGAGCTTTCCTGACTCATGGCCTGCTTTCTTTGGTGACTAATGTGGTCAGTGACATCCCTCTCTCTGTAGCCCCCTACCTCTCACTCCACCATCACTCCACCCCTACTGTGATACTGGTGGCCGGCTCGTGTAATCCTGGATCTAAACAGGATCTCACCCCACTTACAACATTAGTGCTCCCGGTCGAGTGAAATTCTTCAGAACCCTGCAGGAATTTGAGAGAAAAAGAAGCATGTTTATCTCTTCTCTCAAAATCCTTCTGTTGGAGGTTTTCTCCTGCACTCTGCACTCCTTTTAAAGCGTGACCTATTTTTTTTTTCATGCCACTTCTTTTACTTACAGATCTGACTAATACCGTCTTTCGACTAATAAAGTCTGGTGTTACCGAATCCTACAGTCGATTCGCAGCTCTTTTAAGAGTCAGACCTGTCTGTTTTAGTTTTCGTCAGCCATTATTTTGTATAGGTCCTGTTAAGACCTAACCAAAGTAAAAATTACATCTCAGATACGTTGAATTTTGAATTACAAATCAATATTAAGGAAGTGCTTCTGGCACCTGCAGGCTCTTTGAGTAGAGAGCCCTGCTTTTCACAAAAACTAGTTTATATTTTAACCAGGATTACGCTACGCAGCGAGGAGAAAAGAAAGGAAAACTTTTGTTTGTTGTTTTCTTAGCTTCATCCGTGGTCCCTTCACAACTTTCTTCTCCACTTCTTCCTTTTTCCATTCAGCTGTTTCTGTATTGTATCTTTTCCTTCATTTCTTCCTCCCCTTTTTCCTCCCTTTCTTTCTTTATATTTCTAGGGATGGGGGTTTGCACGATCAATACTTAAAGACTTATCTGCTACAAATCCAATGTGAATCTTGTATTTCTTTAAAAACGGGATAAAAGGAGAGAGAAGTTTGGAAACACAAGTCTGGAAAAGCAAATGAACGACGTACAGGAATCTTGGTTGGCAACACATGATCTTTGAATTGTTGATATGCTTGAAACAAATCCCCCCCACCCCCAATGCTTCGTTGATGATCTAAAAGTGAGAACAAATTGCGAGTCTTGTATCCTCCTCTCCCCATCCTTACACCAACCATCCGGGGGAACCAACCAAAGCATGTAAATTTGACCAGCAGGGAATCAGACATATCCAAAACGGAAACAGTCGGTCAGCAGTCTCAGCCAATTAGGCTCAAAAGGGGCCCAGCTCCACAACTGGGCGAGGCGTGGGCCAGTATGAAACTCTCACGATACGATAACCTTGGGTGAAAATACCACAGCTTCACAGAAACATGCGAAACATTTCAACAAATACGACTAACACGAATGTATTGCTTTTTTAAAAAAAGGGAAAAAAACATTTATACTCTACATATTATGCTTAATCGTTATTTTCTATTTGAAGCAATCTATTTTTAACGGCATCAAAAGGCAAATAAACACTTTTTTCCCTCTCTAACATTTAAACTTGCTAAGCACGGTGGTAAAGTAAACTTTTCTTGTGGAAACTTGCTGTTTGAGAAATCACTGCCGAATACTTATGCATTTAAAGCTGAAATGTTTAGTTTTATCCATGAAAGATACACGGAGGATAAACGGATCTCCCAAGCCAATCAGGCGACGCTCCGATCTACTTATTTGGCTTAGTTGCCACTCACTTTCATCTTCGTCTTTTGGATGTCTCATCTTAGGCGTTGCACTCCACTCGGAGTCTCTGGCTAATGTTTTTCTTTCTAAATGATTTTTCCCAAATTATTTGTCGCAAGTACCAAGAAGTAATTATCTTTGCACATGCCGCATTAACAGGAAATCTGGCGTGCAATTATCTCAAAGTAGCCAAAGCCCTGGCAGCATTGGTCTCATCACAGCTGAGGGGAAATTGATAACAAGTCGAGGAGTGTGTTCACAGGAACATGGTTTGTCATTACTGTATATTTAGATGGCCAGATTATGATAAAACGCACGTTAGTCCTACAATATTCAGTGACAAGACAATAGGAAACATGAAACATGCAGAATAATTTAATTCAATTTGACACTTAGTGCCATATTGTCCTCTCAATGCTTACTGTGTAAAGATTTTATTTTTCAATAGACAATATGAGTTATGGTACAAAAGAAAAAAAAAAGTCTTTACTTGACCGGCACAAATCGGTAATATTAAGTTAGAAACTGAAAAGTCAATCTTCACTTGAGAAGTGACTGGAAACGTTCAGGTACCGGGTCGTATACTCACAACACCCTTCAGCGTGGATGTTGTTACTGCGTGAAGAAAACTCAAAGTGAGTACTGAGCGCGAGACTTTCTGCAGGTAATAGGAAGGCTGAAAAGGGGAAAGAAAATCTGTTATTTTACTTTCTTTTATTGATGTTTTTTGTTCCTGTTTTAAAAATATTTCCTAACCCAGTTCTCACAAAGACTAATCGATTTGAAAATGGCTGCCTCTTGAAATATAAGGTAAGGAACTACATCAGTGATCCCCAAAGTTGGTCCTTGAAGGCCGGCATCCTGCATATTTTAGTTCTCTCCCTGGTTTAGTGCACCTGACCAAATGATGGCTCATTAGAAGGTCTAAGAAAAACACTGATATGCTGAAAAGGTTGTTACTATCACCAGGGAGAGAATAAAACATGCAGGATGCCGGCCCTCAAGGACCAACTTTGGGGACCACTGATCTACATTCTCTGGAGAATAAACAAGGAGATGGATAGTTTATCAACGCTCCTTCCTACACATTTAAAAATTCAGTTTAATTTATTTCACAGGAATTGCTACGGATGGTAATAAATAGTTGTTTCATGTTTTGTTTTTTTTTGTAATCTTGCTGAAGCTGCCTAAGGCCATGTTTCCTAAAAATATTCAGGTTGCTGGATGGTCCACTGTGAGACTAACACTGCCTCCATTTAAACTGCAATCATTACCATATTTTCTAACAGATTTCACACATTTATGGCAAAACGGTTTTAGTCCGAGCAGGCGAAGCAAACTAACGGCGAGTCATTAAAAATCCCCAGTCCAGCAGCACCAACCGACCACTCACGTTCCACCAATCACCGGGCCTCCCTCTGCGACGACACACACATCCCCCTTGGCCAGCAAATTACGCCTTACAGATGGTCGCACATTGAGATGCAAGCAGGTACACGAGCACAGCCTGCGCTCTCATTATCATGATAAGTGTCCGCTCAGCCCCTCAGTTTGTTTTCATTTGATTTTCATTTCAAAGAGCACGAGGACCAGCAATCGGGCAGAAACGGACCTGAAGAGCGGTCAGATGTGCCACTGCATTTATCAGTAATGTGACTGAATGAGAGTGTGCTAACCTTTTCAACTACATTTTTTTTTTTTTTTTAGAGTTCACCTGCATGCGTGTTTTGATGGAGGACGAGAGAGCGAGCAGCAGTCAGTCTGGCCTTTTGAGGAGCCAGATCATCTGATAGCATGCGACGCATCGAGCTCCGTCCTCCAGCCGCAACTCTGCCTCAAAACGTTCAACAGCCTCAATTATGTCTCGCTGGATTACTCAGCAGATCAAGAGTGAGTCAGGCGAGATTTCAGAACTCAAACACATGAGTAAATATTCATATTCTACTTGAAATGTGCCAAGATGCGCGGCGTTCTTTTCATGCAAGCCAAAGCACTTGCCATTTATTTGCTTTACACGCTTTGGAAAGAATCAACCACGCACGACATCAATGTCTAAGAGGCCTTGTATTTATTTCCTCCTGACATGAAGCTCATTAGCTTCAATCTCTTGATTCTTTCCCCAGATCAGTACAATGTTTATGAGTGTCTTAAGAAGGTATCTCTACGTCATACACATTTTTAGAAAGGTTTTTAGAAATAAAAATATGAAAAGTTGTGCCATGCATTTCCATTTTCCCTCCCAACTTTGCTCAGGTCCCTAAATAAAGTCCAATCCAACAGCAGACTTCATAAATCACCTAATTACTAACAGAAACAGCCACATTAGTGCAATTGACTTTGAACTTGCTTCAGCAGTATTCAGGTCTTATTGTCTGTAGGTTAAAAAAAAAACAAAAATCCAAAATGTTGAAATTGGGTTCAAATTTTTAGATCAACGATTTCATTGCTCTCATAGCGTCTGGACCTAGTTACAAACAGCTAAACTACTTTATATACTCATTTTATTACTTTTTCCAAATAAATTTGAATTTATTTATTTGTTTCTTGTTATTATTGGAGGTCTGCAACAAAATTTTGCTCGACACATACATTTTAAAAGTGCAGTTGAATGGAATGATGATAAAGTCCATGTCTAGGTAGTTTAGATCCGTTTCAAAATATAAAATCCTTTTACAAGTCAAATAAGGAGTTAAATAGTTAAGATGGAATACAGATTTGTTAAAGTTTGGGTTATGAACTCTGGTGGCGTTATTTTTAGCTTAAGAAGCACAACTCCAATCCAAATTGAATTAAAAGTTGTCGAGAAAGCGTGTGGTTAGTAAGATGATCATTATTTAAAATGAAAGACACAGAATATAAGGCTTATATAAATAATAAATATAGACTTTTGTCTATATTTGTGTAGGAGCCCAGTTGTTAGTGAACAAACAGCATCTTGACGTCCAATGAAGACAGCAGTCAGGTCAGGGAGGACGTTGTGGAGCATTTTTATGAAATAATATACCAAAATTTAAACATTTCCTATAAGGCATGCAATATTTGCTAAGCTAATACATTTCATGTGCTATGCAACATGTTAAAGCTGAGTGAGAGCCAGGATGGGCAGCAGGATGTTGAAAAAGAAGTAGAGCGTCAATAAAATGAGACTTCACTGCAATCAGTCCCATCACTGCAACACTCAACAATGTTATCGCAATGTTGTGTTTTGCTTCTGCTACGCAGCCAGAGCTAGACACACTAGACATGGAGGGCATTAATCAGAGAAGCAGCTTTGGAGGAGCTGCAGAAAACCACAACTCAGGTGAGAGAAAAAAAATCAGTCAACAGGAGGAGAATTAATCAGATAAGACAAAAGCTAGACTTTATGGCCGAGAGGCAAAAACTCTATACATGCGATCAAAAATGAACACAACTGAGAAACTTTTCTACGGAAGGTGCAGGGAAACTTTTTTAAACTTCCATCCATGTGATGAAAGGTCGTGCTAACCTCAGAGAAAAAGGCACAAGACACAAGTCCGAATTCACCGCAAGACTTGAAAATTGTCCTTCACGGACCGTTTTCCGGCTAGAGCGCCAACGCTGCGACCTGCGTTATTGCAACAATGAAACGGGAGATTCTGAAAAGCATAAAATAACACGTATGCCGCACTTTCCAGATTTTCATTCGTCTATTTTGTGCTCACGGGGAGTGAAGTACGTTTGAAGAGCCAGTCTACTACGTGTGTGTGTGTGTGTGTGTGTGTGTGTGTGTGTGTGTGTGTGTGTGTGTGTGTGTGTGTGTGTGTGCCGCCATCTGATACTATCTCACACCTCAGCATGCATGCTCTTGGCCCAGGGCTGAATGCTTGCGGAAGCATCTTTAAAATGTGCTGGTGCTGCCCACCCTCCACCCACCTGTCACACCTAGAGTCGCATGCATTAAAATGCGCGCAAACAACAAGAGGTGGTGGCGATGCTTGGATGATTTATCCTTCCTGAGGTGGATTTATGGCCTTGACCCTCCCCTTCTCCCCACCTTCCCAACCCCTTGTCCAATGCAGGGCATCTCCTGAGAACCAGAGGGGCATGACTGACTTAAGCAAGACCCCTGCTTCTTCCTCTGCTGATTTGATAAGAAGGTTCACATGCATTAGGGTAGCATTCTGAGCGAAAGTAAATAAAACAGCACCGCTATCGCTGCTGCAGCTTTAATAACGTGCATAATCCAATCATCTCTGTCTAGTCTGACTGTTAGACTCTAATAACCCCTTTAAGCAGTTTATGTGACTGAATGACAAAAGGTATATGCAATAGTAGAAAGAAGGTGACAAAATAATACATGTTATGAAAGCAAACCCAAATGATTCTATAGCAGAACAAAAAAAAAAAAAACAGATTCTGCAGATTAAAAAAGGGACTCACCGTTTAACAGCAAGGAGCGGCGGAGGCAAGGTGTGGGGGGCGGGGGGAGGAAGTTGTCAAATAAATGTTAGCCCCTGTCGCTGCTGTAAGAATGTCATCGTTCGGGTTTTGTGGTGGCTGTGCTGGTTTGCGGGACGGGCGGCGCTCTGCCGGACGGCTGTTATCCGCTCAGGGCTGCTGGTCACACGGAATCCGAGGAGGTGAGGGACGCACTGCTGAGCGGAGCGGAGAGGAGAGGAGAGGAGAAGAGAGGAGAGCAGAAAGGAGGGGAGGGAGAGAGAGATGCGTTGCCATGAAGCTGCTTGGAAGTGTTTTGGACAAACAGCGACCACTTGGGGCCGTCTTTGGGAACTGCAAATAACTGTAAAAGATTTTTTTTGGTTGGTTTTCTCAAAGCGATTAATTCAATTCACTTTAAACTAACCACCATATCTTTTAATAAGCAGCTACACCTTTACAGCTGATGTGAACATCGTCAAGTTGAACACAACATTGGTTCAATATGAAAATTGGTTGTGTTAGCATCACTGCAGTATTTACTAGTCAATGGAGTCAAGATGTGATTATTTTACTCATAATCACATTATGATAGTTACACCAGTAACTTTTGCCTTAATTTTAATGTAGCTTTGTCACAATTTAGTGTTTATTTTTCAAATTAAAATTTTCTATGCACTTTATTTTAGCAGATGAAAAACAGGACATTGACAAATCTTTTCTTATTATTTCATTATGCTATGAGAAAAATGATTTGAAAAGTGAGAAGTTAATAAAGTTTTGGAAAATTCTTGATTTAAGCCACCATCATGTTTCAACACACAGTATTTTACAAGTTACTAAAAAAAAGAAAAAGCACAGTTTTGGACTTTTCTGACTAAAGCAATTAGATATTCAGATATTAGCAATTAGATAGTCAGATATTTTCATGGTCTTCTGCAACTTTTTTGAGTATCATAAACGGTTCAAAATATATACCTTCTCATGAAACATAATTCCAGCAAGCCAAATTAATCAGAGAACTTGACTTGATAAAAAAAAAATACACACACGACCGTGCGAAAAATACACACACACACACATTTTTATATATATATATATATATATATAGGAAAGTTGTGGAAAATTAATTGAAGATCCACTTCAGTATGTTTTTTAAAATGCTTCATTTATTGAAGAATGGCTGTTGGTGCCACTATTTGTGGCACTTGTGAAAACTTGTGATCTTGTTCAAATTAAATCTTTATTTGACTAAATTCAAATATTATTAGTGGTATGTATACAAGATATTTTACCTCTGGAATGTTGGAGAATCCATTAAGAGGCGCTTAAAGAAATATTATTTGAAGTCCGCCTGCTTCTCAGCATCATATTTGTATGTCTTTTGCACAGCACACACAGATTTGGACTGAGAACTGCATAGATAGAGACTGGCTGGCTGGAAGAGAGGTAGTCCATGATCTCTAAACTGAGGAGAAAATAATCCAAAATGTATTGATTTAATGACTGAACAGCCCTTCTGAATAAACCTTGGAACAAGAAACCTTGCAAACTGTGCCAAGGGAGTCGAAGCGGATGTGGAGAGCTTTGCAGAAATATTGACACATTCTGAGCCTTTGCACATTTTGTCACCTGAGAGGCCGCAGAATTTTAAATGTCCTATTTGTATTTTTATCAAGTCTCTGTAGGCCGTGTCTGTAACAACTGAGCATCCAGACACAAAAGTGAACATGTTTTAATCTAAACCAACGCAAAAACAAAGTACTAGTTCCACTGGCATTTTTTTTCACTTATAATATGGGACAATATTTTGTGACAAGTGAAAAAATCTGTCAGTGGAACAAATATTTTTTAAAAAAATCAATATTAAGGAATTATTTATTTAAAAAGGCTCCAATATCTCACAGAAAACTTATTTGTTTTATTTTATTTCAATTGTACTATGATATTAGAATCTAGACTAATTAGAATCTAATCGCTAGAATCTAGATAAAAAAATAAAGTGGTGAGATTTTGTATTTTCGCAGTTTATTTAAGAAATGGATCAACAGAACATGATCAAAATCTACTTTAATTTCACTTGACTTGTGAAAACTGTTCCACATGTTGGCTGTGACAAACTGCACATTAGTTGAACTGGATTTTGTATAAAGGTATAATAGCTCCGGGTGTGTACGTACACACTGATTCTCAGTTTCACGGTACCGTTTGTCTACAGCAAAATCCGAGTAAAATACATTACGGTTTGTAACGGTAAGCTTGAAAAAATACATGAAAATCTGTGGATCTGTATACATCTGCAGGACATTGCACCGAATTCAAAATGGCCGAAGACGAGCAGAGTCAGGTGAGGAGAAGAAAACCACATAGCTCTTGAAGTCGTGAGAAGAAGAACACGTCAAAGCCAAGCCAAACATAGAGTCAGGCTCCGTGGAAACGTATGCCCTCAAAATTTAGGTCAACTAACACGTTTGGTCCTCTGTTAGTCCTTAAGCAGCTGAAAGTGCCAGCTCTCAGTCCCAACTGGCCCAGATCCACATGCCCAAAACACTGACAAATTTTGACAACAATTTATGGGCCAGAGCTGGCTCAGAGAACACGAACCGGTGCCAGAACACAGCTGAGCATACAGACACTTTGCCTGAACCGGCCCAAGAAACTGCGCCGCACCTGGGAGGGATGGAGCACTACGTATAAGAGCCAGGTATTTTTTCTTCAAAGTTGATTAACAGAAAAAGGCTTGAGAAACAGTTGTTTTCTTTTCTCTATAATCACAGGTTATGCTTTATATTTCTTTTAAAAGGTGTCCTGGGGTCTTTTATTCAATAGTAGCTTGACAAGATGAAGGGCAGAAAGCGAAGGAGGCCGGGAATCGAAACGGGCACAATTCTGCACAACCTCTGAGCCATGCGGAGCCCCAGGTTGTGCTTAACAAAGAAAGACAATTTGACCAAAAAGAATCATAAAAGTTGCTCGTAGGCGTTACAACAGTCCGGATGACGAGAATTCGTTTGGGGAAAGGCGGCGACCGTTACTCTCTATGATCCAGTAACCACATCCTTAACACGCGTCACACAGACTCCTCTAATACGACGTCTGCAGGTGAATTAAGTGTCGCTCAGTCACCCGTGAGGGAGGCCGCTCAAGTCGGCATGAATCACAGCGCCGGGAATCAATGCAACCGTTTCCCATAGACAAACTGCCCCGGCTGAACCCAATCAATTCCACCGCGGGATTCATTGTTCCAATTAGTAACCCTTGTTCTGCGCTGTAAAGGCAAGGAGGTTCGACCGGGATCAGCTCCCAGTGAACATCAACGAGGCGAGGACTGCGTCCAAATCACTTGGTTAGCATGTCAGAGAGGGTTGGGGGGTGGAGGGGTCCAGTGATTTCATCCTCATTCAACTGGTTCAGTCATCACACTGGATGAGTAACGGTGAACATTTAGAGATGAAACACATATGCAATAGGTAGACCAAGACGGTATGATCTGCTTTAGGGAGTATGAAGTTGCCAGAAGTATTTGCTCATCTGTATTCACAGAGCAATATCTCATTTCTAATCCATAGGGTTCGATTTGACGTTGACCCAGCATTTGCAGCTGTAACAACTTCGGACAGAACAACATGTCTAACATCAGACAATGATGTTGGACACACAACGTCTGTGGTTGTCTATTGGGTTGAGGCTCAGGAAATTATGTTATAGATAAAGAAAGAACCTTAAAGAATAACTGGTCAGAGCCAGTTAGGCAACCAAACACATTTAGATAAACACTCAAATAAAATGATAAAACAATGATTAGTTTTGCCCAACAACCTTGGAACACAAAGAGCCATCACCAAATAGTTCCCACAAAGTTGAGAGCATCACACTTTTCCAAAATGTTTTCATGTGGTGAGTATTGGATTATCAGTTTAATTGAATTAATACTCTCACAATTAAAAATATATCATTTTGAAAGCTTTTAACTTCAGGTGTATCAATATTAATGGAATTGTGCTAAAACAGGCTCAAAAGGCATCTGGCTCACTTGAATGGGATGTATTTTTGCGTTTTAAATTTTGAAGTGTGGCAAAGAGAAAAGGGGCCTTTCAGTCTTTTCTATTTAAAGAAGAAAAGTAGCACCAGGTACATTTTTTTTACAAAATAACTATTTCCCAATGTAGGACTCTGTCCCGATGAAACAAACCGGCACTCAAATTAAACAAAACATTTATTGTGAGATGATGCCACTGCAATATAAGATGACAGATTTTTTAATGCGTTCCCAGGTGTGCAAATAAACGTGAAGGCTGCTGCAGAGGGGCAACAAAAGAAGGAAAAATAAACTACATCTGGCTGCGTGTGTGTGTGTGTGTGTGTGTGCAAACATCCATGACCTTATTCATCGCATGTAATATACAGCTGATCTGCTCTTCTCTCGCGTGCACATCGCCCGTCATCGCGAGCAGACTGGCAATTTCATGGAGCCGCGTTGCAAATGAAATGAGTTCCAGTGAAATGAGAGTGGCTTTTTCATGAGATAGCCCCTTTTTAATCTGCTGAATTATTTATGTATTATCTGCTGGCAGAAGGAGGCGGGCGGATGAGGAGGGGTGAACTGCTGCCGACAGTCTGAGAGGTAGGAGAGAAAACGGCACTCGGATTTTTGCTCGCGCCTCGAGTTCTCCGACTATTAGCAGGGACGCTTCTAATTGCATTAGCCTCATCTACCTTTTGACCTGGCTAAACACTTCACTCGGCTCCCTTTCACCTCTCCGCTGACAACACGAGGTTGGTCCTCGTCAGCTGGAAATATGCACCAGTCAGCAGCGTAGTGGCCTCTGTAGTAAAACCGCTTATTGCTGTGGTCTGTATTACTCCGCTCGCGGTCCCGCTGGTGCTCGGCTAATAAACACCGACTGCGTCGCTTTTCTGTGTTTCCCCCATTCTGAGGCGTGCAGAACAGAAAGCTGTGGGCTAATAGCTTTGCACTCACTGATTTTCATTTATTGTTTTAATGTTTGGACAAAAATTACAATCTGAAGGCGACTGCTCATATTAAACCAGTTGGTCACCAGAGACACGAAGGCAGAGAAAGTCAGAAACACTCCAGCTTTTGTCATGGCGCCCTCTTATGACTAACAGCAGTAAGTGCAGCTTATTGTGACCTATATAATAGGTGGTCGATGATTTGTTGTAGTTGCTACTCTTCATCATAAATACTCGCCATGACAAACAGAATGTTCTACAAAAAAAATTTAAAAGAATAAAATCAGCCAAATTTAAAAACCTAAAGTGAGCGTTTTATGGCGCAAAATATGTCATTCACAGCGAGTCTCAAGTAGAAATCTGTGCATATAGTTTGCTGTGCACCTAAATATTAGTGAAAAATTCTTCTTTGGCTGGACTGAATCAATACACGACCCAAAGGGAAAAGCATTAGCTCCTCCCACAGTGTCAGACCACTAGCATGTTCGCAGGTGGCGGTTTCAGAGGAATCTGTCCCAAAGTGAACCTTTTGGCTTTAAACTGATTCAGTTCTTCCTGGGTGAGTTTGCTCTCGGGTGAGAACAGACCGTCTGCGGCCTCTCCCACCGGTCCGGCTCCAGGTGAAGCTGCCGCCGCCCCAAAGGCGCTTCCAAACCCTCCCCCGGCGGTTGCTGTTGTGGAGGAGAAGCTGAACCCGGAGGCCGATCCGAACCCCGAAGAGGCTGTTGGCGGCGGCGGCAGCGGCTTGTCTGCGTTCGGGGCGGCAAATGAGAACGACGAAGCGGAAGGCGTGGCGGAAGAGCCGAACCCAGACGGAGGTTGTGTTGGAGCCGTTATAAGGCTACCAAACCCAGTTGAAGGTGAAGATGTAGAAGAAGAGCTGAATCCAGAACTCAGGGCTGGAAAACCGAAGGCGGCGGACTGGGCTGGTGCACCGAAACCTGCGTGGTCGGAATGATCAAAATTAGCAAAGGAGTGATGGAGAATGAATAGTTGAAGACATTTGGTTTAAGAGGGACCAGGAACTTCTACTGTTCATTAAACATGCTAATGGTGAACATTGTGTAGCTCTTCTTTCATAGCAAAGCTTAGTCATATCACACTGGCTTAGTCGAATTGAGAGTCTGTGTCTGGATTATTGCTAACCATTTCATCTGGCTGAGGTGGAGTTAGCAAAAAATATCAACATTTCAAAAACCGCATATCCTTTTCTTTCCACTTTTATATATGATCTAATTTCTGTTGGTCCATAAAAATCTCAATATAAAAGCCATTAATCATCTTGAAATGTCTCCTATTATAACAGTCGATCCTTCCATTGCCCACAACCCAAAAACATGACTGTTAGGTTAATTGGTCTGTCTAAATTGTCCCTAGGTGTGAGTGTGTGCGTGCATGGTTGTTTGTCCTGTGTGTCTCTGTGTTGCCCTGCGACAGACTGGCGACCTGTCCAGGGTGAACCCTGCCTCTCGCCCGGAACGCCAGCTGGAGATGGGCACCAGCAACTCCCAACCCCACTAAGGGACAAGGGTGCAAGAAAATGGATGGATGGATGGCTCCTTCCATTGTCTACTCTTGCAATGCAGTAATACTTATTGACCTTTGCTGCCAAAGCTAGATGTGGAGGATCCAAATCCCGTCGTCGTTGTCGAACCAAAGCCACTCGAAGACGACTGTGGAGCTGTTCCTTTTAACTCGGCGAGCTGCGTGAAGAGAAAACATGCAGTCATCTAAACATGCTCACTGAACTTTCTAAAAGGTCCTCAAGTGGACGGATGAACACTTTCCGACAATGACCGTATTTGTGTGTCTGCGTGTGTATATCTGTGTCTTACCAGTGCCATACGTGTGGACGGATTCATAATCTTCAGCTCCTGGACTCTGCTTTTCCACTGGCTGAGCAGCTGGTTTACGCCATTTAGCTAAAAAACAACAACACAGAACTGGGAGTCAAAATGCAAAATAAAAACGAACGCAGACTAATATTAGGAATGAGGCGAGCGCCTACGTAGCCCTGCAGATCCCCTGATGCTCTGGTGGAGTAGTACTCCAGCCTGAGCTCTTCTGGAGACAGATCGGTGAAGCCTGCGGGCAAAAGGATCGCGTTTCATGTTCAAGTTTTAAAACTACCAATTCGCAAAAAAACAGAATAAAACAGACACAAACCTGATATGGCCGTCTTAAAGGTAGAGTAGCACGAGAAGCCCCACTGTCCTGAACTCTCCCAGGCATCCACGTCCTGCTGAATGACTTCGCTGATAAAGTGTCGGATATGAACATGAATGAATACCTTACAATAAGCCTGACAGGTTTATTCAAAAAACATGCAGACTCACAGTTTCTTATCGTCATCTTCGTCCCCAGCGGTTCCAAAACCCACCGCCGCTCCTCTTCCTCCCTTGTCAAAGGCATTGGGAGCATCGAGAGCAGAAAATCGATTTGAAGATGAGAAGCTGAAATCAGAGCTCCTCGGGTTTTCTCTTCTCCCACCACCTCCTCCTCCTCCCCCTCCTCCTCCACCACGTCCTGAACCCCAGTCACTGCTTCCCTGTGAGAAGGATGATGGCTGAATATAACCTCCTTTTTGCTGAGAGGGATTCACCCAAACTCTGTTCCCATAACCTGGAAGCAAAAACGAAGAAAACGTGGGAAAGGTTAAACGTCATCGAAGGACAACCAGTTAACCCAACACGTCGAGAGAACCATTACCTATAGAAACCCAAACATGCATAGGGAGAACATGAAAACTTTATTAAAATGTAAATCTAAATTACATTATTATTGTTTAGCAGAGCTTTGCAATAACAAAACAGGACTTTTTGTATTCCAAAAGCTAGTCTACATTTATAAGCGCTGTTCTTTTAAAGCTTTGCAACAGATGCCTGTTTACCACATATCCAAATGATTTCAAACAGCAGGGAGACATTTATTAAAGAATCTCCCTTCTGATTGCTAGCAAGACAACACAGATTGAAAAACTAAAAAAAAAAAAAAACGTGGCCACGATATGCTATGATAAATCTAGACGAAATTTCTCTAGAGGCGTTTTGTAAAACAGCAAATGGAGATAATTTATCAAGCTAAGTTACCTCCTCCACCTCTGGGCTGCTGCGGACCCCCGGAGCGGCTGTAGCCGTCATTATAACCGCCCCCTCCTCTGCTTCCGCCTCTCGGGTGCTCGTTCCAACATTTGTCTCCGTACCGACAGCGGCCCTGGAGGAAAAAGTTACACACGACCATTTTGAACGCGTTGTGACGGGGCGGCAAAGATCTACAGTTTCGGTCTGTTTACGAAAAATAGGTCGCGCGAGATTTACGTCATCATTTCGCGTCGGAAAGTACTCACTCACAGCGACCTCGTGTGGCAGCTTTATCTTAAGACGTGTGCTCATGTTTTTACTGAGTGAAATTAAACAAATTAATATCGCTGTTAATGAATAGGCTATTGCTATTTTATCTAATAAAGGTCACCGTAAAATTAAAATTTTTATTCTTAATGGGGAGCTAATGTTGTCAGTCACAGTTTCATTTATTGATTCAAGTCTATATATGGTGGTCTCTTTCATCCTGCTGCGTCCAACACGGCACGATTTGGTGCATCACAACAGCTGCAAGAATTTTTAGACTCTTGGAACAAAAACAAATTCACTAAACACTTTCAACAGCACACATTTTGTAAGGTAAGGTAATTTTATTTGTATAGCACATTTTCAGCAACAAGGAAATTCAAAGTGCTTTACGTGAGTTAAAAGGAAATGCAAGCAAAATAACAAAACACAAATAAATTACCAGCGTCCAAAAAAGAATACAAAACAGTCTTCCATATTTTTAAAAATAATATATGTATTGTACTAGAAACATTGAAAACACATTGAAAACAAGGGAACTTTTAGAAATGTCCCTTTTATTGCAAATGGGAACTTTACTGATGTTATATTACATTAAACATTAAAGCATCGCCTTGCTTTTAGCTTATGGCAAAGGAAATAAAAATAGACTGTGTAGTTTTTTTATGATCTAACACCAGCAATCCAGGGAATGTGAAAATGTAAATATATAGGCCTGTGCTGATTAATATAAAAATATATTTTCTTTTTAAAAAGAGAAGAACTTATAAATGACAGCATCTTTTGTTCCTGACAAGACCAAACAAACTGCTTAAAGCTTCTTCATCTTGTGTTTTGTCAGAAAGCAATCAGTTCTCAAACTATGACAAATCCCACATTAACTTTAATCAAGCTTTCCAGGAAACTGGACACAGAAACAACTGGATTGATTGTGACTGATGCTCAGAACTCAGAACCTCCATCCAGATTCATCAGCTTTTCACTTCTTGTACAAAAATATAAACAGTTTATTTAAATAATAATATACGTATTTGGGATTAATAACACAGATCGGGAAAAAAAAGTAAAGAGCAAAGATAATATGACTAAATCGAGCACTGGAAGATGAAAATCTTACACAAGATAAATGTGCTCAATAAAGAAAGTAACAACAAAGACTCAGATGCCGTAAACTAATCCACGCCGGTGCAGAGCAAGGCCAGGCCGTGTACGCTGAGGCCGAGGAGCAGAGCCGGAGCCCCGTCCGCATTTTCCATCTCTACCCGGAGACGATCGGCGTCCCTCCTCAACGTCACCCTGATGGAGCCCAGCAGCTGCTCTGCCCGCTGGAAGACCTGGTTGTCCTGCAGCGGTGCAGGAAGGGACAAGATGGACACATTCCCGCCGCTCTCCTTCAACCCGCACATCTGTTGAGACGTGAGCAGAAAACAGACGGGATCGTTTTGATATAGCGTCGCAAGATGTGAATCCTGGAAGTTGGAACCCGAGTTGAACAGGTGGACTGCAGGAAGTTGTACGTGTTTCGGTGAGCTGTAAATTCTGCAATGGGGAGATCTTACTACCTTTAGACAAAAGAACAACACCCACTTCCCTCTGATCTAACGGACTGACTAATGGACGTGTTTAATGGATTGATATTTTTATTGCAGCAGAATTATTTCACAATAAAAATATCTTAATTCAGTGAAAAAGACAGAAAAAAATTTATGTTTTTACCAAAGCACACAGACATTGTCCAGCTTTGTAGCAAAGGAACGAGCAGAAAATCATTGTACTTAACAGAGATAAGTACAATGAGTAATCAGTATCTTTGTATTTAACGAGTGCAATGTGCTTAAAGTGAATTGAGTCACTGAAATAAATGAACTTTTCAATAACATCGAATGGGTCTTTAGAAATCTATTACTTACGTTCCTTAAGGAATACATTCGGTTTGACGGCCATGTGCCATGCGTTCTGAGACTTTTTCCTAACAAATATCACCTGAGGAAATACTCGACTCCCCAAGTGTCGTCACCCTGACCGGTAAAACAGCGGTCAGGGTGGACTTAAACAGCAACTGGACTTAAACGTCCTAAGATTTGCTCTGCCATGACATAAACTCTCGTTCACCGGGATTGTTTGACCGGTTGAGAGATTTGGCTGTGTTTCATTTTTTTATCTGAAAGGTCGTAAAATAAACACAGTTTATCTGAATGGGGAAAGTTGGATGTTTCTCAGCAGTCTCGATATCCAACATGGCTGCCTTGCATAACCGATATAGTCATATATCGGCTATGACTTTTTGAATGAGCTGTATCTCATTAAATCTTCCAGGTAAACAGTGCTGCTCTTTGTATTTTAACGAACCGAAACACATATGCATGTTTAAGCAAGTATATACATTTAAGGCAAAATGAAATTGACCAACCAGCACATCAAACGCTGACAGAAAATCAGGTGGACTGTTGCTCAAAATGTTCAGCGTCTTATCAGGCAGCTCTGAAAGAAAAGACACGCAAAAAGAATAAAAATCGAGACATTATTAATCGAGGCTGCACTAATTTATCACCTAGTTCAAATACTGCCAAGTATTCTCTTACCTTCCATGGCGCTGACCAGCAGGTAAGCTGAGGGTAGGTGTGAAGAGACGCATTCAGGGACACGTAAACTTGTAGGAATTGTCTCCTTCTCGCCAATAATGGGAGTCTCCACTTTTTCCCAATTGCACAACTTCTCCAGCTAATGAAAAGGAAGGTTTAAAGCTCATTTACAGATGTCAGAAGTCATTGGTCAGATGCTAGCTTTACTTGTGGCCGTCCAATTAGCGTGACCCTCACCTCACTCTGTAGGTAGGACAGAGCAAATCTGTCCTGAAGAGCCTCTTGGAGCGTCTCCATCAACTCACACCGAGTTGACCTGGGGAGGTCAGCCAGAGGAGAAAGGTCCATATCCGACCATCCTGCAAGATACCCGACTTCTTTATATCATCATCACCACAACTTATAAAGACACAACTTTTTTTCTTTCTTTCTTTTTTTTTTATATTTTAAGCTGATGTAGCAGATTTGATTCTTTAGTAATGTCTAATAGGAAGTAGATGTGTTGGCTTGTTCGTCACTCTAAAGCTTTGCTTAACAAAAGGGGAACCTTCATCTTTGCCAACATGTCATCTTGTTTCACTTCCTCGTGTCAACTGCTTTACTGTTTTCCACGGAAGAGAAATTGTGAATTACCGTTGTGTAAAACGGTGAGAGGAGCATCTTCCCGAGCCCCGTGCCCATTGGGACGGCCGTCCACCGTGTTCAAGGAACCACTTGACGGGATGGAGTCGCTCTCGAAGCCTCCGATAGCGCTGGGTCTCAGGCATATGCCTGCAAATAATACCAACAGCAGCAAAGATAAACACACATGAAACATTTAGTCATGTTGGTGAGTACAGAGACGTTCGAGGACTCACGTTCCTATTCCGTGTATTCAGTGGCGCGCTTCTGTTTTAAGCTTTTTAGTATGATAAAATAGTTTCTGGATAATTTAGTTCTTAAAGGTCCATGTTGAGGTTTTTTTTTTTAAATTACTAATCCGTGGAGAAAAGGCTTGTTTTAAATAACCCGTCTTCAAAATGGTAAAGACTGGAGTAAGTGCCATCCAACAAAAGGAAGACGTGCGGTGATCTTAATAGGTCAGTAAAGATGATTACAGAGAAATCAGAAATTCATCAAACATTTTTATTTTAATTAAAAGACTGAATGACAAATTCAAGTTTATGATTTTGAGGACACTTGTGTCCCTGTTGGAAACCTGTAGTGACTAAAGTTTCTGTTTATCTTCTGTTTACTTCTTTGACTCAAAAATCCAAAGGTTTCTGAAACATTTTAGCATTTCAAATGCTTCTTTACAATTTCCCCCAACTGTTTTTGAAGAAATGAACAATAAGTGCAAAAATCCTCATTCCCTGGATGCAGTTGCACTTCTGCACAGATAAGAAATTTGTGCTCCAGTCATATTTACATTAGTCTTTGTTCAGGGGCTATTACCCATAAAAGATAACTGTGAAAACACGCGGGGTATTTGTCATCAAAGAAAATGCTAAGACAGCAGAAAGACAAAGAAAACCCGCGAAACATCGAATATTAAAACTGAAAGCAAAGCAGCTAGAACAAAAGGGATGAAGGAAAGATCTCCTTCCCCGGTTCGAGCTCTTTTTCTGGACACAGTCTCACCGTAGTGTCCATTCTTTTTGATCTCCAGCTCCATAATGCTGTATGCGACCACGGTGCCGGAGGGGATCTCCAAGGAAACGTTGCTGTCCACCTCAATATTGTTCACGTCCTTTCCAACCACCTAAAAACACATTTAACACACATGTAGTCGCCTTCCTAAAATAATGGCCTTTTTTTTTTTTTTTTTTTTAGCAAAAACTGACTTAGTCCATTATTTTATGGAGGTAACTGTATACAAAGCGTCACATAATTGTGAAAAGCTGCGAGGCCGACCTTCACGGAGCCCCCCAGCAGGCCCATCAGCCTCAGCACGCCCTGAAAGGCGCACTGCTGCTTCTTCGTCATGGTGACGGAGCACCAGTCGGTGGTGAGGATGCGCTCCTTCACCACCGTCAGAACCTCGGCGCGCTTCTCCAGCTGCTGCACCAGGACGTGCTGCATGTCCACCAACCTGAGGCAGACAAAATCTGTCACAACAAAAAAAAAAAGCCCCTTTTCTCAGTTTTACATCCAGACGCCTCCGTCCCTCCCTCCCTCTCTTCCTTCCTTGCGTAGGAAGACTGGCCGAAACCTGCTGTCGGAGTCCTTCAACAGCTTCTTCACGTCCAGCTCCTCTTTCTTCAGCTTCCCGAAACTCGACTCCAGCCTGGACGAGCCCAGTCCCTCCAGGCCGACGTTGACGGGTCCGGCCTCGGTGTCCAGCTTCCCGGAGTGATCGTCCCGGTACGTCCCCTTGTAGCCCAGGAATTCTGTCTCAGAAACCTCTGCAAAACAAACAAACAAAAAAAAAGTGATAAAAATACTTCGTGCACTAAAGTCTCTACTTAAAAATAAACAATTGGGATATTTAAAAAGAATGCTTCTTAGCCTATTGAGCAGATACACAGTAAAAATGCCAGTGTTGAATTAACACCCAAAGTGTCTATATGTGTCCAAGTCAGCTGGTGTTAAAGTAACACTTTTGAAAGTGTTAAAAGATTGACACCCATTCTTTTGTTAAATTAACATTGATCTATAATACTGAAATGGGGTTAAAAAAAGTTAAACTTTCCATTTCTGTGTATTGTTTTGAATATTTTCCACTGGATTTGATTGATATTGGCACCTTGTGGG
>CAEGAF010181122.1:0-12918 GCA_903067075.1 Micropoecilia bifurca | reverse complement strand
ACACAGAAAGATATATATTTCTGTGTGTGTTTATATATATATAAACACAAAGATATATATATATATATATATATATATATATATATATATATATATATATACATACACACGCATATATAATATATGTGTGTGTATATATACTGAATTATTTCAGAATTTCTGAAATAATTATGAAAATTATTTCAGAAAATTGTGGGGTGAAGGGTTTAAAAAAGTTTCTTACTACACTAATTTTCTCAGTTTTAAATATGTAATGTAAAAACAACAGATTATGTAAATAAAGCAGCTATTTTGCTAATTTAAGACTAGCATAGCATAGGGAATTATAGAGAAGCAAACTGCATTAACCAATAATCAGCCACCTATTCTGGATTTTATCTGAAGAGCAAATGATGGAAAGTGGACCAAGACATTCACACAAATCAACTGAATTAATACTTTTACAGTGTAAGGAACACACAACCTCGCAATAAACATTTCTTTTAATAATTTGTATTTTAAATGCACTTGCATTTGTTTAGAGACAAGATTTAGAGGCACAAACATGTTTGGTTTTTTTTGCCTACTTCGTTTTACAAAATAATGCTGATTATGCAAGTGTATGTGACTTAATTACAATAAATTTAACTTTAGCCTTTTAGTGGCAGAACCACTTTGGAAAATAAATGACCATTAAAATCATGGCATCTTAATGTAACTGAATCTTTTTTTCATTTTAAGTTGCTTTGTTTCAGCTGGAAATGTTGGGTATTTGCTTGTAACTACCTAATTTATTATGGATATTGCCACTATTTTAGGAGAAAATCTAGAGTTTTGTATTCTCCCTTTGTCACGTTTATGCAGCCTGTCACCACTGAAGCTTTATTTGAGAAATTTATATAACTCATTTAACATTTAGCTTTCAAACAAACGAAGAAATTATCTAACTTACAATTTCAATGTGTTAAGATATTTAAATGACTTACGCTACATGAAACTTTGACACTTCAATCAAGGATATAAATTGTACATTTGTACTAAATCCGTAATCATGACACGACTATAATAGACTCATAACAGCCAATGTCAAAGCAGAGCACACGTGGGATTGGCTGATGCAGTATTAGATCTGATAGTTCTTTATACATGTGCCATAAGTTTTAATTGGATCACAGAGACTTAGTCACCCTTGAGTGATCAAATACAACAATAAATGTGAACCTACTTCTGTGAATCGGAGAGATGTGTGAGGAGGCGCTCTGCATCTGGCGGGCAAACAGATCTGAGAACCAAAAGCCTGGGTTTCAAATCACAAACGCTCTGCATCGTTGAAGGCGATGCAGATGAGGATATTAATATCAACCTACTGAATGTTGAAATCAACTTGCAGCATTGCTAATGTGATTTAGTGAGTTCAAGGCCTGCTAAACACGTTCAGTTGTAGAGACAAGTTTACGCTTTTCACTTTACTATTCGGCCAACATTGTTCAAATGAGAAAAGCAGTTGAGTCAAAGTTGCTTCTTGCGACGGTCTGTCACAGTAATGACATATGTTTTTCTCTCAGGTTTCTATTTATGTGAAAGACAAATGTTGAACCATTTCAGCAATCATTTATTGATTTGAAACGTTTAGGTCTGTCTTGTCGTTATTTTTGTGTCATAAAGTGAATAAACATGGCAAAAAATATTCAGAGGGGAAAGGAAAGGCACTCGCTCTAGCTTCATTAACATTTTCTGCTACGTAAATCGCAAAACTTATTGGCACTTAAACTGTCATCAGAAGAAAAACTGGAAGCAGGAGACCGAAAGGGCCGACATGGGTGAGAAAAAAATGGCTCAGATCACAGCAACAAGCATCAACAAAGGAGGCCAAACGGTTCCTCAGTGTTAGAGCCAGAACCACCCCAAAGACTGGGCAAAGCATCGCATTTGGGATTTCATGTATTTATTATTTTCCTAGTCAAGAACCTAATAGAAGTGATTGAGATTGGTGATATGTACATTATACATGCTAGTATTTTTTGTTTGTTTGTTTTTTGTCATTGATGGTAAATATGTTATAAAATAGATATTCAACACAAACATAAAAATCAGATTTATACTTTGTGGCAGTTCGTTACCAGGATAAAAAAAAGGTAATCTGTTAACACCTAATTAATAATAAGCAATATTATTGCTTATAAAACATAAGCTCTTCTGAAATACTGCTTGTATGAAAGAAATTTACAGTTTGTAAAAATCTTTTGAAGCGATAGGGAGACGGCAGAACTAACACGTAAGCGCCGAGTTGAAGCCGAAAATCTCTGAAAAAAAATACAGTCAACAGGGTTAGCACTATGTTTAATCATCTGTCTGATGAAGAAAAAAAATCACAACACATGACACAAGTACTTTTTATTTTTAAGATAAACCTCAAAAAAAGTAGTTGTGAAACCATTTCTAAAAAATATCAATGAATCTGAAATCAACAGTTTCCTTATTCTTGCATTATGAGACAAACTGAAAACTTTCGAAAGCTACTACTACTTACAAGGACAACCCACAAGAAACCCACATGGTTCTACCAATCACCGACGTCTCACCCACAACAAATGGACTTACACTATGTGAGGTTATTAGTTTTAGAAACACATAACAACTTGTGTTGTATTTTTCTTCAGCAACAACCACATTAGTGGACCAAACCAACACATTAAATGGTCACACTTTGCTGTAAATTTTGTGCTTTTGTTCGATCGGTCTTTCTTCGTAAAATTAGTCCGCGACGGAGAAGAAAAGACTTGTGTTTATGCTCTTTATTTGAATCTGTGTGAGTTTGTGCCTCTTTGTTGAAATGCTTGATCCCCAGATAAAGCCTGGGCTTGTAAACAGCGGGGCTTTCTATTTGGGGAGGAGCGGACATCAGCAGGAATCTGATTTTGTTTTGTTGTGAGCCTTTCTTCTTTTTCTTTTTTCTTCTGCTGCAGAGAAACCAACACATATTTACTCACACTGAACGGCATGCACACAGACGCAACACAACCCCAGTCTGAGGGCACTGCTGTAATTGGTAGTCTGATTACTCTAGAATAGTCTGTGTAGGAGGGAAAGAGGTGGTTGCCACGGGAGAAAAAAAAAGTTATTCTTTGAGCCAAAGGATGGAAAATGTTGCATCAGTGAAGTTGAAGGCAGGGACTGATACTCGGAAATGGAGTGTACCCAACACAGGAGTAGGCATGTTCCCACATTGTGATCTCAGAGCTCAACGATGACCTTGTGCTTTTTATCTGTGGTCTGACATCCAATCATCCTTTGCTTATCTGTCTCCTGCCTTCCCTTATACATCTTTTCATCTTCCCATCCCTTTCCATTTCCTCCTCCCCATCTTCTGATTCATCTCCGTTTTTCCCTTATCGGTCCATCTGTCCTGGTTCTCATCTCGCAGCTCTGCGCTCTTGTCCCTCGCCATATTTTAGCTCGCGTGCGCGTCTCGCTCATTCTTCCTCGCGCCCAGCAGAAAGCCAATTGGGATTGATCTGATTGATTGGACGTACTGGCAATGTGTGACAGGTGCCATGAGGTCAGATGAGTCAGTGCAGACAGACTTGTTTCCTGCTGGACGAAACACAGTCCCTGGTTTGATCTTCAAGTGTCAGAGCAGCACTCATAGTAAGCAGTTTGCCAAAAGAAACAAAAAACCCCCCATCTGTTTAGAAGTTTCTGTGCACACATAGATTACATTTGGGTTTGAGATACGTCTCTGTTCATTTGAGGGCAGAAAATGTTCAGCGGAGGGCAAAAAATAAAAAAACCTCTTGAAACGAAATATTAGTTTTAGCCTTAACCACATCTGCAGTGTAGGACCAGGATTCCAAAATCATGTGCTTCTTTGTATTTTCCTTGCGGTTAAAAACCTTTTTGTAATTTGTGGGATTTTATGTGATAGATCAGCACAGTGTTGGATCATTTTCAATTGGAAGCAAAAGAAACCAAATAAATAACAAAAATAAATAAAGCAGCCACCTCAAATAAAATAGTCTGTTTGTAATTTCATCTTGCCATAAACGTAGCTTTCCGCCTGATGGGAGTATCATGCTGTGGGGAGGTTTTTCTCTGTCAAAGACGGGTAAAGCTGCTCATTGTTGATAGGAAGATGAATTAAGGCTAAATTAAGGACAATTCTGTCTAAAACACTGTTTGACTGGGGTTGAGAAAAACAAACTTGCGGTTGTGCCGATACTTTTAAATATTGCTTTGATATCAGTTGTGATGAATCCATGTTTAATTTCCCCCGTTGTTTCTTGTGTGACACTATAATGCATTCGACGCGTCCACTAGAATATTACTTTTACACACAAAAATGTTTTTTTTTGTTTGTTTTTTAATAGTATTTTGACAACATATTGTACATCCCTTCTTGAGGCTTTAAGACTTTGGGAGAGGTATATTCAACAGAATAACAATCCTGAACAGAATTACAATGAAATGGTTCAGATCAAAGCTAATTTATATGCTAGTCTGTCCTATTCAACCTATTCAAAACATAGATCTAAAATCCAGTGACTTTCTGAGTGGCAGATTTTTATTTATTTATCTCAATTTTTCTTCTGTCCACTCCATGATTTGTCTTGGTCTAAGATTTGTGGATGTATGAAGACCAAATATACAAACGTTGAAGGGAGATAAATACTTTCTTTCTTTAAGTCAATGGATTTAATCCAAGATTACAAAAATGAAACGCATGCCTACGCGTTGCCAGATATTACAGATGCAAGTACTACAGAGGTCTTTTGTGATTTCACTTGCCTTCTTTATCCATATCATTTGTTCACTTTGTAGCTACTCCAAAAGGTAAATAAAAAAAAGAAATACTGCAGAGATGTTGCTGTATTCTGGAGTTATTATAGTGGTAAACTCAACCATCCATGTGTGCACTTCCTATTTTTGGAGATATTTTTAAAATGTAGAGAAACGTCCCATTCAGAAAGGTTCTATTTCCGTCTGCACATCTGACACATGCACAGCACTTCTTGCAGTACCTGTCTCTGTCCAAAGTGCTGACTTCAGCTAGACTGCCAGACTCCTGTGGAGAGAACAGACCTGCCGCTCCTCCATGCACACACACGCAGACACGCACACGCCCACACACTCTTTCTGTAAGGTGGTAGGCAAAGTCAGAAGTTAAAATGCTTTTTTTACTTATCACTGTGGTTTAAAATAATCTGCACATTGTTCTCTATAAATCAGAGATGGAGAAAACACTGTTTTTACGTCATTTTATATTAGTATCTTAAACGTCAATGTCTATACTCCCAGTGAGAAAGACCCTCCAATACGACCTAGACCTGAGCAAACAAAGACCTTAAGATAGCTTTTCAAGATTTACTATGGACAGAAAATATTTTGGTAATTAAAATAATTGTTCTTGTACTTGATTTATAATGGGTAGTTACGATTTAACCAAGAGAACAGGCATGGCAGAGGGGGGACTTTTTTTGCGAATAAACTAGTCTGAGAAGTTGAGCTGAAGACGCTGGTTTCATGTTTGGTCAGTAATGTGACATTGTCCAGTTTTGTTGGGCTGCCTATTGAATATTCCACTTTTAAATATTTATAGGCAACAGAAAGCTATTTTTTTGTATAAATACATGTTTGTAATGATTTGGAAATAGCAATTACTACATTGTCTGTACCATCTAGTCTAGTTGAAAAAACAAGCAATCCAAACATAAACCCCCCAAAAAAACCCACAAAAAAGTTAACAATTCAAGTTCGAGCGAAGAGAAGCCAATATTTCTGAAAATGGCATCTCAGTCAAATAATTTCTGAAAGGAAAGTGGAGCGAGGCAAGTGACTGTAATTTAACTGGGGTATACCTTAAAAAGCCGAGCAAAAACCTGAGAGCTTTGACAAACCATCATCTACACACTGTGAATAAGGCTATTGCAGCATCAACCACTCACATTTTAAGTGATTGGGCTTATTGCTCGCACTATAATCTTCTTCATTTTTATGTCCTAAATCAAGAAATATGGAGACAAAAGTAAAAAAAAAGTGAGCACCAGGAACCTAGGAACATCACACTCTGCTACGACTGCATAGCAGAATGTTCACCCAAGAGACAAGCAGAGATGGCGAAATCTCCTGCTTCAATTTGAGTGAATAAACACAGATTTATTAATATTTGACAAGAGAGGAGTAGGAAGAAAAGCTGTCCGACAGTTGTTGCATGGAGACCTAATAGACCAGCATCTTACCAAGATATTTAAAAACACTATGTGGCATTCTAACCTGCCTATACTTCACAGAAGAGGGAAATTTCTGTTCATGGAAAACACTGCAATTCTGGCAGCATCCATTACTTTTTGCTCTTGTTCTGACAAGCTTTGCTACTTTGCACAAGGTTGTGAACTATTTTTTCCCCACTCCTAGAAGAAGCTACTTTAAATGAACAATCCATGCAATGATTGTTGACAGAATCACTTCTCTTCCCATGATGAGTTCATGTTTTTGTTGTTGAATTAAAGTAACATCGCTGTGAAAGCAATGAGGACACATGCATCCAATTATCAATCAGCCAATCAAGTATATTTGTATAGCACTTTTCAGCAACAAGGTGTTTTTACATAATAAAAACACTAAGCTATGGACAGTCAACAATTTAAATGTTTTGTCTTTCAGCATTATTACAAATCAGAATGTCCATCAATGTTTCAAAAGAAATTCTAAACCAGTGTGTCTTAAGTCTGGACTTAAAGGAACTCTGTGATTCAGCTTCTTTGCAGTTTTCAGGAGGTTTGTTCCAGATTTGTGCCGCATAGAAGCCGAATGCTGCTGTTATCAAACTTGTTCATGTTTGAAACCACAGCTCCCCTTTGTGACCTGGGTGTTACCCCCTCCTCTTGTGTCTGCTACAGTTAAATTCAATTATATATTAAACCGAAAAGCTCCATATGTAGAACACATTAAAGAATACAGGAAATTCTGCAGTAAATACAGACAATAATGCAAAAGCAGAGTGAAGGAGAAATCCAATCGCTATATATTTCTAAAATATTTTTGTCATATTGAATTAGATGTACGATGGACTTGGAATAAGATCCAAGTTTCTTTGGTGTGTAGGTGTTTTAAACTAGTTAGACTGAGCGTCACCTGAAGCAATTAACTTCAACGTGTGAACAGATACAGATATGCGATATCCGCCATCGGACGTAATCTGGCGCTTCTGTTTCTACTTGAAATCGACTTTGTGTGCACGTTTTCCGCATTCTCGTGGCTTTAGCTCGTGTTACCTTTCCTGCAAACTGACACCGTTGCTGTTCTTTTTTTCTAATGCACCTCTGTGTGTCTTATTATCAGCAAATTATAAGCGGTTCCAGGCTGAGCACCATTATTTGCTGGAGAAAGCTTCTCTACCCCAGGCTCGCTTCGGGACTGTGCAACAATTTTTTACAGGGTGCAAGTTAGAGCTGTCCTAAATTTTCCAGCTAAATTTGACACTCCAAGACGTGCATCCTTTAAGGCATATTTTAATGGGAGGATGTAAATTTTCTTGGGACAGCTGTTTTGTGGGTGCTGTGAATGATTCATTAACATGCCCACAGAGAAGCTTTACTTTGGAGTAGGTCAGAAAAAAAATACAACAAAAAAACTGAACATTAATCACACCTTTTATTCTAAAATACAGGCTAAAAAACCAGTATAGCTGGTGGAGTTCTATCAATTGCATTCATAGTCCAATGCTTAATGGTGAGCATGGAGCTCACACAAGCATGTGTTGGGAGGCCAGCACATGAATACACACGAGCTTAAGTCGCCGACTTCAAAGGGTCCGTGCTGCTGCGCCGCGAGCCGTGAACAAAAGCACGGAGAAGCAGAGGGCGACTTTAATTTTAAAGCATGCGCTAATGAGGTTTGGAGAGAAAAAGTGAGTGTCGCGATATTTGGGGTTCCATGAAAATTGTGTAAGTAACAAATCACTGGCAGGTATTCACGAGAGAGTGAATGCAGGGGAAGGTTTTTATCAGAGGAACGCTCGCTAAGCCGGAGGGAGAAATTAATTTCCCACCGTGTGGATTTGTCGGGCACATAAACCCTTGTGTGTAGTCCAACGACACCGAATATTGTGCTAAGATTAATAATTGACATTGAGTGCGAGTCTCTTAGTAGCAGAGACACACTTGGCATAATCAGAGGGAGATAATGCTGCATTGTGAAAGGAGGAATCTTTAAAGGCAAAGACTCTGAATTCAACCTGCTTTTGTTCTTGGAGTTACAAGGTCTTATTTCACGCTGTAGCAAACATAAAAATGCAAAAAAAAAAAAAAAACAACCAAAAAAAACCTTGTTCCATCGGTATAAAAACATGTAGATTTAACAATACCATTATTTCCCATCTCACTCGGCAGGGGGGCCACATTAGCATCTCCGTGTGCTTAAGCGCTAACGGCAGCATTAAATGGATTACAAAATATGTGGATGTAACGGTGAGGGAGGGTGGTACTTATGCAGCTTTTATTAGAGGTTCTTCACAGATGATGAAAAGTTATATTGGTACAAGTGGCCAACAGGAGCGAGAAACGAGCTTTAAAATGCAGGAGTTGCAGCTAAATAAACAAAAAAAACATGCACACAAAAATAGATGAGAAGCAGACGATAAAAGGTAATAAATCCACATACACAATAACAGCTGCACAACGCAAAGGAGCAGCGCCGCACCCCATAAAAAAATCTGTAAGGCTTTGAAAACAAAAATGAATGCATGAAGCCAACGGAACGTCATCAACCCGCTTCCTTGCATTAATGTGCTGTCAGAGTTGCAAAAAAACCTAGCATAACTGAAAACTCATAAATGGGTTTTGACTATGTTGCTGTTGCAAAATACATCCTTATTTTTTTCCAATTCATCAAGTTATCGACAAAAGCAGCTCCGGTTAAAAAAAATAAATAAATAAATAAAACCCCGAGAATGATGTTTAATAGGATGATTAGGATTTTAGACAGAAAGCCTATTGGGTCGATATGATGTCTTGTTAAGAAATTAAATAATATGAATTTTGACAAATACATATTATGTGGAACCTAATAGACAAATTGCTTTCTTTAAAAAAGACAATCTATATCTGCTAATTCTATCTCTTTTTGAAACTCTAAGCAAGTCACAGAGTCTTGTCTAGATTGTTTTGGAGGTGTGGATTACTTTGGGTTATTAGCAACCACTGATGTGGATGTCGTAGCAACACCCACATCAGGTATCCAAGAAAGGACGTGTCCAGTAGCTAATTTCCCCACTATGTCTCGCATTAAATGCAAGACACCATTGGACATTCGCTGATGTTCATTGCCATTCTGCAACTGATGGGAAACTTTTACATAATGTTCTAAATAGTCTGATGGTGATCTACAGTCGAGTAGTCACTTCTTTATTAGCATTCCTCAAAGACCGCAGGGATTTCTAAGAAACTTGATAAACTGAAAGAGAGAATAAAATGGCACGCGTGAGGAGGGAAAATAAACCCTTCCTGCGCTGTTTTTCTTATTCCTCCCCCCATTGTGTTTGTCTCCGTTGGGGTAGAGATGAAATGTTGCCGAGAGAAGAGTGTGTGGGAGGAAGGCAGATTAATTAAACGCTGAGACAGCAGAGTTTCACGTCCTCCAAGAGAGAGAATTCAATCTGAAGGCAGAATGCCTTTAATTGCTAACTATACGGCTTTCGTTTGGAGAGGTGTTGAACACACTTAGCATGTTTATCTTTACAGCTTGTAAAGACGAGTCTTATTTTGGAAGAAGAGGAATCATGAAAGATTATGACTCTATGCAGTGGGCAGTCATTAAATATGATTACTGCTGTTATGATGCAGGAGCATCAATTTTGGACCAACCTCCACTAGAGCACCACTGTCCTCCATTTAGACTGTCCTTGATTGGGGTTTTATTTTTTAATAATTTTTTTTTTTTAGAACTCTGTTGAAGGCACTGGATTAAATTTTGCTTTATCCGTTGGAATGAAGAGGAATAAACACAAACCCACACCACATTTTTACAGTTTTTATTTGATTAATTTTTAAAACTGTGATATTTCCCTTCTTCACAATTGTGCAACTTTGTAGCCCATTCTGCGTATTGCCTTTACTTATTTAGTATTCTACATTCCACCGCATGGACCAAATTTTGATGTTGCAATTATAAGCAACGGTAGGAAAAAAAAGTCTCGCTATTACTCTCTGGTCTATTTAGAAACATTTAGCATGTGCTTTAAAAATGTTCTAGCTTAGAAATAAGAAGCAGGAATGATTAAGTTAGCTTAAAAGTCTGTTAACAGCTTAGAAGCTGTGGATATTTTTTTCTTAGTATTTGTAGAACTGGTGCATTTTTCAAAAAGTAATTTGTGAAGTCAGGAAAACAAGGCGACCTCAACCAGTCACAGCTTTCTTTTTACCTTAAGCTGACCCCTTCATGCAGGCTGCTGGTGACCCGCCTGGCAGCTCATTCCCATCGTGTCAAGTGAGCGTCGAATTTTTATTCAGCCCTTTAAACATAAGCGCATCGCGAATGGGGACTTTTCAGCAAAGCTGATTTATTCTGCAAACCAATAACGGCTATATCTGAAGTAAATGAAGAGGAATTTTGAATAAACTCACATTACTTTGCCCAGCTTGTGATGTTATGCCGTCAAATGATAATAAATGATTCAATTTGTGCACAATCAGCCACAGCATGAGCCTTCATTTATTGAGAAGACAACTACTGCTTTAGGTTAAAACTAAAAATCGATTCAGCCAGTGTCTCTAATTGATTGCTCTAAATATGACTGATTGAGATTTAATCCAATGACAGCATGCTGGCTGACAAATAGTGTGTTTACTGCTCGCGTTATTGGAATATCTCATGCCTTTGGCTAATGTTCTTCATATGGGAAAGAGTTAGGCTTGCGAGGAGGAAAAAAATATTCCGATTACACTGTGTACACAAACTTAACATTTTAAACCAATGCTTTGCTAAAAATATGGAAAATTAAATGCATGCATCTTTTTTTGATTGGTAGCAGCTTTTCACCACCCACAAGCAACCTTAAAAAACTGACTGATTCTTGTTCTCCATATTTTTAATTTTGAACCAATCCTGTGATGCTTTAGCATCTTTTATGAGTAGCTGACGTTCAGATTTAAGAATCTGCTCTCTGACAAAGTTGAGCTTTAGACCCTTCAGTGATGGTGGCAGGGACCTGAAACTTATATCTCTCTGTGTGTGTGTGTGTGTGTGTGTGTGTGTGTGTGTGTGTGTGTGTGTGTGTGTGTGTGTGTGTGTGTGTGTGTGTAGGTTTGTTTGAACAAACTCACTTCAGATGGCTACTGGGGTTGATGGCACAAAATAGTTATGTGATCACTTATATTCAGATGCATTTCATGCAGAGCTGCCATTGTTAAAAATGGTTATAAATAAATGTTGCAATATGATGTAATCTATTTTATAACAAGCAAGTTTTATTTGTGGAGGAATATATATTTTTAGAGACTCAAAGATTTATAGTCAAACTCATAATCTCAATAAAGATAAAATATAATAGCATTTTTTGCGATGCTCCTGCAGCTTAAGCAAAATGTATGTTGGGTTTGGTTCCCAAAATGTATGTTGGGGTGAAACGGTTGCAAAGGAAAGAAATAAAGGATAACAAGAACCAGTCACAGCTGTAACCTTTCTGTAGCTTCTGAATCGGTTCGTATAGCGTACCAAGCTACATTATCTTCTTACTAAAAACCAAACAACCCAATTTAACCCAGTTCACATACATTCAATTAAAAAATATATTTCCGAGCAAGCATCTTTTAGCCTCTGTTAGCGCAACATTTATTGGCTAGATAAATTAAATGAAGAAAAGTCGCACCAATCTTACTTCTGTTAGCTAGTTGTTAATATGGAAAGAAGGAAAAAAAGGGTCAGAGTTGTCAAAGTACCTATGAGGGAGAATTTTGTCAAGCGCAGGCCTGTGGAACAATAGAGAAAAATATATAGGGGCTTATAAAATTATGACCTCCATATGGTTGGATTCAAAATGACTTTCAATACATTATTCTGTTAACATTGCCGTAATAATGTATTATATTACACGAACACTCATTGCAAGAATTTGAAAAATAGACTTGAGGAAACATAAAGCTAGTAGCTAGAGAGTCTGAATTCTCATAATTTATGGGAAAAACACAATAGTAACGGCAAAAGTAATTTTTACTTAAAAGCATGGTAATGGCGGCTTCATCAAATGAGGATATTTGTTGACAGACTAAGTCATGCCAGGACACGTTTTAAGGTTTAAGGTGTTTTTCAGGGAAAAAATGTCAAAACCGTCTTTAGACGTTCTGCTGGTGTGAAACTTTCCATCGAGACAATCTACTTAGAAAATACAGAGATGCTTTTTCATTCCGAGTTGAGCCTCATGTTGGGTTGGGCGTTTGGTGTTTATGGGAGGGGTTGGATGATGGGGCGTCTGTGCAGCTTTTGTCACTTTTGTAATTAGCCTTGAGAGGCTTTTAATTTGAGGCTAATGAGAATTTGTTTTAGCAGTCATGCACTCTGGTGTGCCTGCCTGCCTGGGTATCAATGTGACTGTATGTTGATTAAGGATTGCGATATAGTGAAAGCGACAGACTGTACAGATGTTCGATAAATGGGCTGGAACAGGCGGGGAGATATCAGTCACCCTCGCTTTCTGCATTCACACAGGGAGGCAAGACGACAAAATAAAAGGAACATGAAGACAAATGCATTTTGTCTTCTGTGGAAAACAATTCCTTCTCCTTTCTTTGATTGGAGTTAACAGTATAATTCAGCAAAGCCAATTACCAGTTTGAAGCTTTAACATATAAAGTCTGGATTAGTGTTGGACTGGTGGTGTGTGTGTGTGTGTGTGTGTGTGTGTGTGTGTGTGTGTGTGTGTGTGTGTGTGTGTGTGTGTGTGTGTGT
>CAEGAF010181105.1:0-10183 GCA_903067075.1 Micropoecilia bifurca | reverse complement strand
ATCAAACTGCTGGTTTTTAGCATCAAGTAGATAAAAATTAACACCTAATACGAAAGCATCTGACTTGCCCAAATATATGCTATTAGCATTAAAAACATACTTTCAACCAACCTCCATGTCTTCTCCAATTGGTAATGAGTCACCATAAAAAACAAAACATCCAGTTGATTGTTGATTTTTAATGACTTATGGTGTGAACATGCTCATTTAAGTTTGATTTTCATTTACATTCTTAAACGGAAACAGCAATTCCACAATTCTGTTTTCGCGACATTTGGAGAAAATAGACAAAGACTTGCACACATTTGTAATGGAAACAGCTACTGATGACGATGCCAGATAAGTCTCTGGAAAGCACTTCAGGGCTTGCAGTGGTAGAAAGACCTTTAGAGTTCCAACAGAGACAGATCCAGAAAACTAACCTAAAACAGAGAGACAGATCCAGAAAGCTCTGTAGGCATTCATGAGGGGTGACCGCTCAACAACAACGGAAAAGAGGACAAATATTTGGCAAGAACTCCAGTTGTGTGCATCTGGAGCATGAAAGGGGCCCACACACGCGGTCAAATGTCAAGCACAGAGGAGGGTGGGAGAACTGAAGCCAAGAGAGAAGACAAACACAAAAAATGGTTTTATTATGCTGCCGAAGCAGAGAATGATATCCCACAAAGGGCATTGATTGACATGGAGACCTATACCACGCACATTCTTCAACGGTCATTTGACAAACATGTCCACACAGTGATGGCTTTATTCTAAAATTCACTTCCCTTTTGACACTCCAAAGTGATTTCCCATGACACCCCACCCTTTCCATTCAGCAGTTACGGCTTAAGTCGAGCACAAAAGATAACCAGTGGAGTTAGACTAAGGCTGGACTCAGATAAACACTCAATTACCAATAGGGCTTAAAGATAAGTTCTTTTCAAGTTCTATACAACTCAATTTGTAACAAAATTGTTACAAATTGAGTTTGTAACAATTTATCCAGTTATCAGAAGACAGCCCATCCTGCTTCATTTCCCCCATGCTAGCAACAATGTTTCATAATGTGGGTGGAATGAATGCTAGCTATTCCACTCCCTGGAATTCGTCAACCATAATCATTTGAAATTGTGACATACCTCAGTACGACTAACCAGCATATACGTCTACTCTACTGCCAGGATATTAAAGAAAATATAAATTCAACAATATAAAAATACTATATATTCAAGTATCTTTAAAAAGAGTCATCATGGATGGTGCTGCTGTGGGCAAAGCAGATCTCTAGCAGTCTTCCAGCAAATCTGAAGAAGCCTCTGACTGAAGACTGTACCCGAGTCTCAACCGCTCAATATCCAGCGAGCAGAGACTACACTCCACAGTAATATGCCCTAGATGGCATCAATTGTTGGCAATTGGTGCTAATCCATCTCATTTGCCACCCCTCAAGTCGGTCTTGTCGTATGGCTACAGGTGTATAAATAATTTGCAAGCAGAAACACGGTTATTTTAATTTTAGCATATTTGATCAGAATCAATTGACTGGGTTTCTGAGCTACAACTGATCTCCATAGTTCACAAAAATACTTCATACATACTTGGATATCGTTATGTACCTTAAGACCAAAGTGCTTTGTCCAGAGAATAAATTGGGAAGGAATGAAAACATTGCTTGGGTAAGAAAGAGTGAAACCGATAAAGAAGAAAAGTAATTAAGGGCAGGTAGGAACATTCACAAACCAGATCCCACCACATTCCTAAAGAAGGGTTTGCAGAGTGAATTGGGCAGACAAACCTGCCAGAGAACAACCAGAGTCAGGTTTAGAGGGAGGAAGCTGTATTTCACTCTGGGAGTGAAATTACAAATATTTTCAGACTGAACAGTTTACGGTAGCGTAAGCGGCACGAGTTTCCCCTGCAGCCTGAACTAAACTTAGATCCCGTCTGTTCTTTTTAGCATTCAGTGGGGGTTAGCACCACTTGCCATGTGTGTTCCCACATGCATACGTCGCACTGCTCTCTAGTCGTAGCCAATAATCATTTAAGAGGATTGGGGCTATTCCAGACAGCAAAGCACATCTACGACGCTCCGTCACCAAAACACACTGCACGTGGCGCTCGGGGAGCCCGCGGCGCTTTGCTGGAGCATGCAGGCGCTCGTGCAGAAACTCAGGAGAAGAGGGGCATTACGTAATAAGTGAAGGTTCAGGCGGTGACGACTTTTGATTTGCCGCCAAGTGAGTTAAAGATAGAAAAATGAATACAAATAAAACGCAAGCCTGCACCTGAGGCTTTTCATTCCTCCACGGATTTTTACATTTCATCCTAAAACACTTGGAATTGTCAGTGCATTAAGTAAGTGTGAGCCTAAAGTAGGAAGCAAAAATTGGAGCGCAAATTCCCTTAAATCACTTACAGTCTTGTTAATATTAGGGCCATGCTAAGAAAAATATAAATTACAATTAAAAAATCCTGTTATTACAAGAATAAAGTCGACGTGTCAAGTCGTATTCCGATTCATGTCCGATATCACGAGAATAAACTTGAAAGAATAAGTCGCAATGATCTGAGAATTGAGAACATTTCGAGAAGTCAAAGGCATACGAAAACAAAGTCGTACTAATATAAGAATGAAGTCTATATTTTGAGAATAAAGCCGTAATGGAGTCATTAAGAGGAATCATAAGAATAAAATGGAAATAATACAAGTGTAAAGTCGTAGTACGACAAGAATAAATTCATAATATTGTGAGAAAGTCGAAAGAATACAAGAATAGTCCTAATACAATGAAGTCAATATTTTGTAAAATCGTATTTTGAGAAGTTGTAATACAAGCAAAAATGGAGTCGCAATGCGTCTGTAATATGACTTTATTCTCATATAATTTTGATTTTGTTGTATTCATTTTTTTTAAAACTTTTCTTAGCGTGGCCTTAATACTCTGTCATAGTTTCTCCAACTTTTCAGCCATACTTCCAACGTTGGATTTAATCAGTTCAATGCAAATGCATTTTTCTTCTTTATTAATAACTTAAGGCGACACAAAAGCTGAGTGACATCCCTGTTAAGTGGCAGTGGGCCAGTAAAGCCCCTTTGTTTGAGTTCAGAGGGGTCCTGCTGGACCAAACTGGTCCCTAGAGAATAGCAGCTCCTCCTCTATTAGACTCCTTCCTGCTGAGCCCTTTGTGTCTGGACTTAATTACTCGATCAGAGCAGCGGTTCGTTTAGAGCCAGGCCTGCTCCTTTTCACTGCAGATGGGGCCTGGCTGCACTGTGTCCATGAGGAAACTCATTCATTCATTCAGGAAGGAAATAATGTCAATGAACTGAATGGCTCAGCTTCAATTACACTGCAACGTTATTTAGCCCCCAGGTGTTTACATGTCTGCTTGAAGTTTTTAATAGAACTTTTAGAGGATTAAATCTACTGGAATCAACCTTCCTGTCCTTACTGGAGCGGCCTCTCCTTAGACGTTATGAGTAAAGCCCATCTTAAAGGCTTGAATGGGTGGGCCCCACCTGCCAATCCAATTTTGATTTGATGACACTAATCCACAGCTTGCTTTACATCACAGTCAGCTCCTGGATATTAAAATCTCAGTGCCAACTCAGGAACAACAAGGCCGACTCCAGACATGCTGGTGTGGAGTAAACCCACCAGAGACGGCCTTGTAAACAGCATCCTGCACTTGTTTGAGAATGAGTCAGAGCACAAACAGATTATGGAATCAGTTAAAACTTCAGAGAAGGAAAAAAAAAGCCACTTTTTTTAGTAAGTTAAACACATCTAGTTCCCCCGTAGAACAGTTAGCTTTTGTTTCACGTGACAGTCTGTTAAGATTATTAACAGTGAACATCTTCCCTTTGAAACTGTTTCCAGATTACAGCTAGCTAAAGAATATTCATAGAATTCAAGTTCTGCTTAGACAAAACATCTCCAGTCTCAAATCTACATTTTATGATAATGAAGAGCAGAAGTTCTTTTTGCCCTGACAAGCTGTTCAAATCTTCACTTTGAGGCCTGTAAAATGGTGAGCTCTCAACAGAACCTGACTTATGTCAGGTTGTCATAGACACCTGATGGCAAAACCTGACTTGCACCAAACATTTTTCAATTCTAAAGTCATTGTTTATCTACCACAAAGTTATAGGATGTTTCAGAGTGCAACAGGCCTGGGAAGATGTCCATCATGAACAGTTTCTGCTCTGAAATACCACAGAAACAGGTCAGCCATTTGTAACACTGCAACAAATGGCTTGACAACCACCACCATTCATCTTTCCACTGGTATTACTTCAGCTGGTTGGTTCTGTTTGTCCATCTATAGAGAGCAAAGTGCATCACCATGTGTGTTTTAAGATAAACAGAAACACAAAAGTGGGAACTCAAACATCCTGGAAGGAAGCAGAAAGTTTGAAAATCAACACATTTGCCTTCAGTTAATTAAAAAAGAAGCTATTTTATCCCTTCGTGGCAGCTTCACTGAAAGAGAGACAATGTAAATGCTGTTCAACTGGGCCTGAGCTCTGCTAGTAATCAAATGTTCAAACAAATAGTCCCGGTGTTGCCAAGTTACCAGTTTTATTAAAGTGAACTCAAACTGCATCTAATCAAATCCTCAGAGGAGTTGTAGGCGCTTCTTTTGTAGGGAGGATTTAACCTTTACCGTAATTTGTTTTGGAAAACTGTAGGTCAGTGAGCAAAAACTGGAGAATATAAAAAAAGCACCATCACAGAAAAGACTGGTGGTTAATCCTAGTTCTGGGAACAGAGGAGCTCCTGAAAATAGCTGAAATATTTGAATTAAATGTTTGCATGCAGCTATCAGGAATCGGCTCAAAGTTCCAGAGTCAAACATTCAAATAACTCATTCACTGCAGAAACAGCACATATAGTACGTCATTTAGCTGACCTGCACAGTGCCTTCAAAAAATATCTACATTTTATAATAATCGCCTCTCCAATTCCAGGAGATAAAAATGTCAATTTATAAAATGTTGCAGCTGATTATATTTTTAATCGGCAATTGTTTGGAGACTTCATAAATTCAACAATGCTTCATCAATCCCAGAGACATTACCCTTTTGGTGGCATGTGGTTTTTATTTCCCATGTACAGTTTTTCTGTTTTATTTTGGATATTTAAAATGTCTTCCAATTGCAGTGCTCTGTACAAAATGTAAAAAAAATTTGGTCTTTGAGACGGACAACTTGCATCTTGTAATATGCCATCGTAAATGTATTACTAGAAAATGGTTTCAAAACAATATTATTGTTTGTTGCAACCATTTCTGGGACAATCTGTTACTGTGACAGGCCTGCCAACTATGGCAAATAGAAACCGACAGCATGCGACAGTAGCTGCATTTCTGTGACAAATGTGCTTTAAATTAAACTAAAAGCATGTGAATAAGCCTGTTCACTCGAGACAACATGCTGCTCCATGAGCCTCTACCTCATGTTTTCTTCTTTGTGTTTTGTGCCATTAGCAAAATCCGATTGTTGATTGTGTGATGCAGTTTTGCAAAACAAACCAATTTTGATACAGCAAAACAACAACAAAAAAATCCTCACCTCATCCTAGCTGCAAAACTTTAATTGAAAAGCAAGTTTTCTGATTTGGTCTAATTAAGCCAATTTATTTTCAAAATATTAAATTGTACAATTAAATGGTGAATGGAAACAGAGCTGCTTTCATTGAGCACTTAACAGGCTTTGACAATTATAAATATTGTCCAGTTTAACAAGACCGGAATATAAACCCAATTTTGCTAAATCAAATCAGATTAAAGTAAAAGTCAGATGAATATTGGAAGTGCCACTGAACAAATAGTTATGGATTTACTGTCTGAAGAATCTGCGAGTCTTTAGATGATATTTGTACTCTAAGCTGAAACTGTTCACAGAAGCTACACATCAAACCTTTAAGAAGCAGCAACAGATGAGACAAAGACAACTTAATGAGTTAAACTTGAACACAGGGACATATGGGCTGCAACAGTCAGCCAACACAATGGGATGATGATGAAATCTGGGATTACCCCTCATTTATCTGGGATTTCAGCCCACAGGAGGAGAATGGTGGTGGGGATGCATTAAGGGTTAGTGTGTGTACATGTGTGTTGTAGCTTTGCAGAGCTTTGGGAGGTCCTACATGTGAAGCCTGATGCCAAAGATCAAGCAGATGGCGATTATGAAGATTGATGGAAATGAGGTTGCTACTCATTTATTATGAAGAGGTGACCAGAAGCAGCTTTGTCTCAAACAGTGACTTACAGTAGAGAATCTGATCTGGAGGAAGACCTTGCTTAGAAACATGGAGCAACTTCTGATAAACATAAAAAGGAAAGAAAACTCCAAGTTCTTTAACCAACTAAGAATGTGTTGTTTTGACAAACTTATCAGTTTCCACACTGTTGCTACAGAGAAAACCCAGGAATAATGTGCAGAGATGCTAAGCTCCTCTCAAGGCTCGGTTTTCTTCAAATCCCATCATTTCAGGTTTGATCTCCAACCAACAGGTTTCTATCCATATTCTGTCAAAGCAATGTGTTAAAGAGAAGACAAGACGTCTGTAGCTATGCAGGTAAAGTCAGCAGCCAGCGCTGTGCATCCATCAGTCTGATAAAGCTAGTATGACCATGTTATTTGTGAACAGAAATGCATCCAAATGCCCAAACTCTTGTGCTTCTTGTGATCATTTAAACATCATGGTGACCTCATTTCAACCAGCTGACCAGCAGTGTGCAGAAACAGGTGGATACAGGGCAGCGCTGCATTAATCTAATGAAATGTTCATCACATTTAAAAGTACAAATTGCGCGACACATTTTGATGTTAAAGGTGTAACTTCGGAACTGACCCGTTTGAAATTGGGTGGCAATAAATCATTACATAAATGTAATACTCAGTCTGAACATTAATCAGATAAAAATTGACATTGTGCTGATTTTGTCATTGTAATGGAAAATTGTATAATGTGCTCCTCCCCCCTGTGATTGTGTCTGATGAGATCATGGTGTCTGCATGATTTTATCATGATTGGCCAAGCTGCTCTCCTATAGACAGTGTGACACAATAGCAGAGAATGTCTGTGATCCAGGAGACAATCGGGGTGATACTTCCTCAACCCAGAACTGAGATTGCATTTCATACATTAAACTCTGTTCCTCAACAATAGACAAATGGCCAGGTCATCTGGGCTGGGCTCCACAGAATTGTTGATTAATCACAATCAGAGATTCACACCTATTGTCCAATCAAGTCTCTCTTCTGACCAGAACCTATGAAAGGAAGCCAGATCCACTGTGGTCAGAGCAAACTTCATAGCCTCCTTAACTCTGTATTTCTGTTCTCACCTTGCAAGGTTTTAATACATTTATTTCTTCTCATCCAGACTCTTGTTACAGCAATTTTTTTCCCTGTCAATCATTTAACCACTAAAATATATATTCTTTTGATCGGAAATACAGTAATACACAAATGTTTGATTTAATTCTTAATTTTTTTTTGGCTAAAATGCAATAACATACCATTCTTTTATTGAAATAATAATCAACTTTATTAGTAATTTAATAATAGTCATCAGGAGTACAGACACAAAAAAGGCAATTTTGTGAAAGTGTAACACTCTGTGTAGCACTTTGAGATTTTTGTCAAAAGTGTTTTATAAATTAAATTGATTATTATTATTATTACTTAGCAGTAATAAAAAAACACCAAAATACACATTTTGTACTAAAGATAAAAAGCAACTACACTGATGTTAAGTCCAGCAGAAGGGCTGAACTTTTCACATGTTGATGCCAAAGGTATTTTTTAGCTACAGATGCATCATTTGCTACAAAATGCTGAAGAGTTTGCTGAAGGAATGCTGTGTTGCCACAACTTAAAGACAAAATTACCATTTAAAAAGATGGAATCAATTTCTTTATTTTGATATTTTAATACAATTAATATATTGCATAAGAAGTTTAAATGAAAAATATGCAGAATGTGCCTTTTTTAAATCCCACTGACTGCAAGAAATAATCTATAGAATACCTGATTATTAATCGTTAGTTGCAGGCCTTTTGGCAAGCTCAGAAGAATGAACAAACCTGTTCCATGTAGACATACAGGCCACCAAAAACAGGATATCTATACATTTCCAGTCTCAAACTTCCATAGAGTTCTGTAGTTAGAATTTAATGACAAATCAAAGAAATACAGAAATCAGCTTTTGGTTTGTGGCAGATCGTTTCCCAGTGGTCAGACTTTAAATATGCAGTCTGCACACAAAAAAAAACTGAAAGGAGGAAGGCTGATGGATGGACTGGCAGATGAAGCATAAATGAAAGGTGGAATGATGGATAGACAGAAGAAGAAATAATAATCTGTTTGGATGGACAAATGAGGGACAAACGTCTGGGTGGTTCAATGACAGACGGATTAGTCTGAACATCAGAACAAACTTTCAGACGTGTCTCGTAGGCTTAGTGTCTTGCAACTTCTAAATGTGGCCCAGCAGAATATAACAATCAAATTCACATTCAATGTGACAGTAACCATGAAGGCTGAGACTCTAGACTATAATGCACGTCTAGTATTTCCCTGAAGACAAGCTCTTTGCAGGAAGCACCTGTCCATCCTTACTTCATCCTCTTTCCTCCAACAGGAAACCAGGATTGTCAAACAACAACATCACTTCATCCATTTAAAACAACCCAACTTCATTGTTCTGGAGCCATAAGTGCAGCTGCAGGAGCAAACAGGAAGTGGATTTGATAAAAAAAAAAAATAAAATAAAAAAAAAACATATTCCATGATTACAATCCCACAGATTAAACATGTACTAGTAAACTACTGATCCTCTTACCCATTTATTTTTTGCTAGCTGCCTTTCAACCAGGGATAAATATGTACACGTTCAGACAAGCGGCTCAGACTCAACAGAAGCAAGTAAAGACGTGTCACAACTAAACAGCCAGGCTGCCGTCGGATAACGGAGACGGCAGAGAAATTAGATTTAAACAGAGCAAGCTTTCTTTAAACGTCAGTCATTTTCAGTGTCTAGTCAGTTAGGAAGCAAAGTCGCAGATTTATTGGAATAAAACCCGACAGACCCCTTCAAAAGTTCCACAACTGTGTCAAACTGTTCCATTTTGTGTGGACACAAAGTAACATGTAGAGACAAACGCGTCTCAATATCACGGTAAACCCAACACAAACTTTAGCTTAGCTTCCAACTCTTCCTCCGTACTCCAGATGCTAGGCGTCTCCACGAGGTTTCCTCGCGAGGAAACTTTCACACGGGCGCAAAATTCCCATCTTCCCAACGCCAACCGTAAACTTTTCAAAAGAAAAGAGTCAAATAAACTCACCAGCAGCACCGTGAGTTAGCAGCGCTTTGCTTAGAGCCTCCGCGTCCCAGTTAGTGGATACTGGTTTGCCTCACTGGAAGTTTTCGGTTGGAGCTTCTATTATCAAGAGTTACTCACGTTCTCCCCTCTGTTGCTCCAGCTGTGTAATTAATGGAGAGCGCCGTTCGAAACAGCCAATCAGAGCGCAGAGACTGACTGTGGGCGGGACCTCAGGGCTACCTGAGCGTCGTTTTAATTGGATGATAGAGACCCATTCACATCAATGAAATCCACTCGGTTCTTGTGGACCGTGAGACAATTAAATAAATAATATAGATAATTATGCAAATAAAAATATACAAAACAAGCCAGTTTAAGTGCTCGACCCACGTTTATTTTATACGTGACACTAATACTACCTACTACGGGGCTTGTAAAAAAAAATAAAAATAAAAGGAAGAAAGAAGGATAGAAAGAATTTTAGAGAAACATATTTTTATTTGTCCATAATTTAAAAAAATAAAAAAGAAAAAGAAAAATTAGATCTCCAAAAGTATAAAAGTCAGTGGGCGGAGCTAACACGGTTGTCCAGGAATATGCAGTTAAACTGCTGCACAGGCCAACCAACTACATGATAGGAGTTATAAGAGTTAAAACTAAAGAATAAAAAAAATCAAATGGCTGTCGCTCACATTAAAGGTTATGATAGTTAAACTGTTTTTTGTTATTATGTTTGTCACAGTTATTTGTCACAGTTTGTCACAGTTATTATGTTTGAACCAGTCTCCTTGAGAGGGGCTGGACGTACTTCCACTCTGGAGTTGCCCACGGTGAGAGGCGCCGGGCAGGAGTGGGC
>CAEGAF010181096.1:0-18606 GCA_903067075.1 Micropoecilia bifurca | reverse complement strand
TATCAAAGGCCGAACTAAAGGTAAGTTATTATCTGGTAAAGGTAAATTTATCATCTGGGGCAGATGATAAATTATTTCACAGGGTGTTCAAAACATCAGCCATGTGTATGAATCAATTTTTCATATACATGAGACCGTAATGAGACTCATACTGATTTGAAATGTATGTTTTCCCATCAAAGCCTCAATAAAAATTACAGTATTTAATCTCCGGATCTGTAATTGATAGCACGTTTGATCCGAGCGAATCCGACGCCCCTAATTGTACACGGACGACCCCGCTAAGGTGTGTAGCTCACCCTGCCACCTCCACCTCTCACCACCCCGTCTTTGAACCCCACAGGGTGTCAGGGTGAGTGCAGGGAAGGGCAGAATTCCAGTCATAACAGTGAATTACCCTCTGAATGTTTCGCAGCCCTGAGCCAGGTGACTCATCGACATTCACGGCTGATTATCTCTTTAGGAAAAAAAAAAAAAAAAACGGGTTTGTGCCCGTGCATGTGTTGACGCAGAAAGAAAGTGGCTTTGTTGCGGTGAGCGTTTTTGTGCACCTCAGAACTGGGGGGGAGAAAGTGAATCCACAGCAGGTTCACTCATTAGCAGAAACCAATATTAAGTTAGAATAAATGAGCACATATTCATACTGTTAATGTTTCAGACAAGATTAATGGGTGTCAGGCAGCTTTTTCTAATGTGATTTATAACGTAAATCACATTTTTGCTTTGGAAAAGTCTGAAGCTGCCAGTGGAATTGAATGATTTCACTTTTCAGGATTAAAAGAAAATACAGTTTCCTAATAAACATAAAGTGACAGCATTTTAAGAAAACATACCACTCTACGCATAACATTTACAAATGTCCACCATGTTCAGTTGGAAGTAATTTTTAATGCAGTATAAGATTTTTTTTTTACATTTCTCTGACATTGAACATTTTATTTATGTCTGTCTCAGTTTTACAAAAACTCTTTCTATTTGGAAAATAACACAATAATAATAGAAGAATATTTTTAAAGATAATCCTTTAAAAACATTTAAAGTCTGACAGCCATAAAGAAAAATGAGATTCCAGCCTACCAGAATTATTCCAAGGACTCAGACAGGAGGTAAAGGTTTGTGTTCAACAATAAAAATTAGACTGGGTTATTATGAAACAGGTCCGTGGCCAAAACCACTGCTGACGAACGGGGTGGGAGTATCATGCTGTGTGGGTGCTTTTCTGCAGGAGGAGCGTCCATTTCACAAAGTAGTAGGAGTCATGACAAAAAACTAAAACAAACTAAAACATATTGAAATATTGAAGTAGCATCTCAAAACACCTGGAATGTAAAGCTTTGGTTCAAATGGGTCTTCTGCTACTTACACATACAGCCAAATGAACGATAAACAGGTTTCAGACAACAAAGTCGATGTTTCTGGGAGTCAGGGTGAGAAGCAACCTTGGTTAAAGCTGCTCTGTCTTGAGGAATGAGACAAAATTCCAGCAAACTACAGGAAGGGAAAAAATGCAAGGAAAGGAAAAGCAAAACATTTGAGTTGGATGATATGTTTTAAAGGTAATTCTGACAAATATACAGAAGTGTGCAAACTTCTGAGTTTAAGGAAACTTAAAGAAAATTCTCTATAGCTTCTGTATTACTCTTTCATTATTCTGGTATTTAACAAATAATAATAATAATCTTAGCTGAACCATGAAACGTTTATTCTGATTGAGTGTTGGACAGCAAGAAAAAAAAGGTTGTTGTTTTTTTTTTGCACAAAAATCTTAATTTACTAATGATAACAGGCATAATAACTAACCTGTAGTGTTATTTAGAGTTTGAGTAACACACTAGATGTCAATTATTGTGCACAACGTTGTATTTTTATCAACTCTCAGATTATATTGAGCTGGTTAATTCATCAGATTATCTGTTAGGGTAGGTAGCCTGCAGCCTGCTGCTTTACAGTAATACCAATTGTAGAGGAATGGGTGTAGTAGTCACTGTAGTACCCAAACTGGCCAGTAGGTGTCACATCATATTGTCAGTCTGTGATGTACATGTACATGCTTTGAAAATCACCTGAAAACTTTAGTATTAAATGAAGTTAACACTCTGCACTGTTTTTTAACAGGTGATCAGCAAATAGCAAAACTATAATCTGAAAAGCAATATTGTGATGTAATGATAGGTGGTCAAGATTGTCTATTTATATTAAAACAGAAAAGCTCTTTCTTGTAAAAATGATCTGTGTAGAAACGCCAATGTTTTGCATTCCATCTACAAATTGAGTCGGTATGAAGCCTTGAACAGTTGAACAGTCAGTTATTCAGGTTAGATAATATCGTCATTGTACAGAACGCCTCATCATCCCTCGTACAAGTTAAATCATTTTCTGGTCTTTTATGCTCCACGGATTAAGTCTGTCATTCTGGGAAGAAACACTCCCAGCTTCAGGTTTGTGTTCATTAGCAATGACAGTTGCTTTTAAGTGGCCAAGTGAAGCAAAACTATGAATACAAAATCCATCTGTCACAGAACCAGACATGCTGGTTAGCTAATAGTCCAAGAGAGTTTAGTCACTTTTTTTTTTTTATCGCCAATTTGTCAGGAAAATTTGGAGCCGGTCAGAGATGATCGGAGGATGGATGAAACTAAAAACAGGGAAGACAGAAGGAAAACCTGTTAGAGGTTGAAGAAGAATTGAGCCTGGGGCAGATATTCACCTTCCAGCCGCAAAACAACCTCAAACATTCCTGCTGATGTTGTCTGAACTTGAGCTGTTCTGCAGAGAGAGCTGGGAATGAAAAAAATTCAGGATCTAGATTTGAAGAACTGCTGCTGAAATTTCAGTAAAAGCTGAAGAGATTACTTGACGTAGGTCTCAAACTAATTAAAATGCACCGAAGTTCCTGAGCAAAATGCGAACCCCCCAAAATACCCCCCCAAACAAATTCAGGGGTATTAATAGTTTTGCAACTACTTTCTGTTCTAACAGCATCTGGATCCTCAGCTGTCACTTTCCAACTTTGTCGGCGCTGCCAAGTTGGACACAGATCCCCGTTTCTTAAAAAGCTTTTTCCCAAGCACACAGTTTACATGTGCAAGAGAGAGAATCAGGAATAGGTTATTACCCCTCGAAAGCGTGAAAGCGATCATCATAACAGAGCACAGCGCGGGAGAAAACATATTTCAGAGCTGCCACACTTCAAACAGAGACGGAGATCTCAGAAGTGAAAGCAGCTGCGGGATTGTTTGTGTGGCGATGCGAGCTGGGAGTCTGTTCGCACTCCAGCTGAGAGTGATTGCCACAGTTCGGTCTATTGGATAAGCAAACACGGTGGTTATTGGTTTAGTCCTTGGGTGAAAGAGAGGAAGTAACAGAAAAGCGAAGGCCCTTAATCCTCGTTTTTCTTCTCCAATCAGGCCGGACAGACGCAGTATGGCTTGGGGTAACGTTTCCACCTGGGTTTCTTTAGGTACAAAGGAGAGGAGGCCTGTGTTACCTTGATGTGGTTCTCTTTGTACTCTACATCTGACAGAGAGCATCATGACTGACACCCTTACACACCTACGCTGGTAAGGGTCTCCCCTTCTGGCTGGCCTCTTTTTGAAATGGATCTTCTGCTTCTTTTGATGTTTCTCAACTCCTATGATTGGCAGTCACATCTAGACAAATCTTAGATTACGTCCCACAATCCCTCCTTCAACCCCCCCACCCTTTGTGCCCCTTTCCAGCCGAGCCTCCTGGTGGGAGCGCAAACAAACACAGAGCTCAGGAGCAAGTTTGACGATGGGGAATGTCCTATCTGCAAACTCTGTAAGATGGGGTAAATGGATTGCCAGGAAAGGTTGTGCGAGGTAGAAGAGGGACAGAGCAGTAATAGTTTACCAAACAAAATCAGACAAAGAGATCAGGGGAGCTAATCCAGCATCAAGCCTAATACAATCACTGAAGCAGGAATAGACTGCAGGGCTCAGCAGAGGCTTTGGCTCGTGTGTGTGTGTGTGTGTGTAGCATTCCACCATCCTGGACACACACACACACTACTCACAAAACTTACAAATGGCTGTAAAACCAAAACAACACCATTATGTTTGACTTGAATAATGATAAACTGGAGTTCTTGATTGATATATATTGCTACTTCTTGAGAAAACTGAGCTTACTTTAGGATTTTTTGCATCGTTACAAGCCGTCGATATTGACAATATTCCTCTAAACTAAAGAAATTTATCTGTGGTTCATTGCCATTAGCAGGAAATGTCTCATCTATCACAACAGTGGGACTACTTTAATCATTAATACTGAAGGTTTTTCTACACCAAGATGATCAGAAATGTGGAATGTGTGGAACTTCGTCTGTCATCCATGTCTTGTCGTTCTGTTTCATCTATGTGATTGGTTCAGTCACAAAGGAGCTCTGTGGCTGCCTGTTCAGTGAATAACTGCTCACGAATCAAGGCAATGCCAGCAACACACCCTAAATTTGCATGCTACACAACGTTTCTTCCTGTTTATCTTTCTGAACTAAGCAACACTTTCCCCAACAACATGATCTGACGAAGTCTTCTGGTTTGCCCTGTTGCAAGACCGATTCCTGCAGAAAGAAATCTGCTCTGGTGTTTGGTAGATGGTCTGACATTGGGAGACCCAGCAGGGTCTGTGGCCGCTGATGGTCCTGACTAATTCGCATAGCAGATCTGGGACGAGGCCACACTCACCACCGACTAAGGAGGATTGTGGTCTTACGCACAACTCAATCTGTATTCTCTTGTGATTGTGATCTTGCTAATCTCCAGAAAATCCTGCTGTCTCTCGTGCCAACTTGCAATAGGGGTTAATGGAGGCAGAGCGGGTTACTGCCCCCACCTCCTCCACCGCCCCTGGGGAAAACAAGCAAGTTGGGCAAGATCCATAAAATCAAACAGAATGTTAAGTAGGCAAATCTGAAGACGCACACATTTGGCATATTACTGTTCAATTCTGTTCAAGTCTGTTCAAATGAGACAACTGCACAATGTGTCAATGCAGTGTATTTGACACACTGTTTACAATCCTCCCTCAAGCAAAGGATGTACCACATTTCCTCAAACAAGACAACCTAAACTGACAATACACTGACATTTTTATACAAGACATTATTGAAGCCTGTCTGTGAATTTGTCAGTAATTCATGGAGCTATAAAGAGTGCGCAAAATATAATAAAATGATAATCTAGCTTTGCATGCCGTGCTTGTAAAACTAGTCAAGGTCATTCATATGAATTTACTTATACTCTTTGTTTTTCCTTTCAAAAAGGGACAATGAACAACACATAATATGCCAGAGTTAGCCATGAAGGCTAGTTTTCATCTGCAGGCCCTCAAGGTACAATCAATATAAAGATAAATATACAGTCTTAGAAAATAATAAAATAAAATAATGATAAATAAAAAGCATTTTTATATAAAAAGAATATATCAAGTTGCAAATTCAGAAATAATAAAAAGCCACAAAGCACAAAAGTTTACCATAATACAAACAATACATAAAAACATTTAAATCACATGATTGCATGTGACCTGATTTGCATGCTGCGCTGAAACACCTGGTGGTGTCAGACAGAGCTGCTTTCAGAGTTCATCTCATGTTAGCTGGATCATCAACAAGTCCTATCAAAATGCAAAGAAGCCATGCTAGCATTAGCCTAGCACTTAAAAATACTTCTCCCCGTGAATACATTGTCGGCAAGAACAAGATGACGTGGACACATACTGAGCATCAGAATGAAAGCAATCCTGATGATCAAATCTCAGGTTTTTTACAGTTAACATAAAAACATCCATATTTGAATTTGCGCAAACACAAGAATCTTCTCTCTCAATTATTGTGATTTGCTCACATGTATGAAAGCTAACATTGAGATCATGCTGCATCCACATGATCCCTTATTCAATTTACAACAAACCCAAATGTTATAATCTCTTTTCTTATTAGCCTCTTTCTGTCCATAAAACAAAACAGTGTATTCACTAATCGGGCCAAAGTTGAACATGATTCAGTTGTCGATCTTAATCACTTCTCTCGTGTTCCATCCTCACTTACACCGTCCTGCTATCACTCATGTGACATTCAACTAGGAGGCCCACCTTAGTGGAGTGAACTTGCTGGAGCTGGAGAGGTAGTTAGGAGGAAAAAAATTAGCACCAGTGAGGAAAATAACAGCATCTTGTATTGTACAGTAGTAGAAAAACCCCAAATGGGGATTAATTTCAGCTTCTAGCAATTAACGAATCACTGGAGAACAGCCCTCACCGCACCAGCCTGCACAGTAACTTCAAACGTTACAGTGAAATATAATCCAAGGATGAGAAGACTACATGCGACTGTGCATTGCTCCACCCTAAAAGGTTTCAGTGAAACAAACACTTTACTAACACTAATCCATATCACATGGCTGCAGACGCAGCTCCTTATTTGGTCTTTGTCAAACGAGGTACAAACGAAAAAGTCAAAATAGGACCAGCTTTGCTTACTGGTTCTCCAAATAACTCGAAGAAGAGAAAGTAAATCCAATAACTGAACCACTTAAGACATAGGAATAAAAAAAATTGGTGTGCAAGCTTCTTTCGTCAGTGCGTTTTTATACAGGATAAAGCAATTAGAAAGCAAATATTTCCCACCAAGCTATGACGTGTACAGCCAAAAACAAGACTCTACTTGTCTCACAAGAATCTGATTTGAGGATTTATGATTAGATTGAGCTGCATGAAAATGCAATGCAGTTATTATCTTGGGTCATCACAGGTGTAAAAACCAGAGCGTTTCAGGATACAAGCTGCCTTTCCATTGATCACAAAAGATGCGCAAACTGGAATTCTAGAAATAAAAATATTTGCTTAATGGAAACACATCAGTTTTGAAAAAAAAAAAAAAAACACCTCAAGACAGTAAAAAATGAAAACGTTTAGGAAACCAATTTCCAGCTGCATAGAAATTGGTTTATCTTGAAAAACTGCAGTGGAAAAACACTTTTATAACGTCACATGAGTCAGGCGATCAATAGCCGGATGTTACTACTGGCAGAAACGACAAAGAAGACAACAGGAAGTAGTTGGAGGACGATGGTGTTGTGTGTTTTTTAGTGACTTATTGTGTGTCAAAATTATTCATGTGTGATTTTAACTGCATTTCTTATTTATTGGAATCAATGCAATTGCATTAGCGAAATTAGAGAAATGGAACCTCAGCTGCCGTAAGCTCTTCCTACCCACTAAGTTGCAAGATTTTCATGTCTGAGTTTAAGCTAACACACGCGTACGGGAAGAAGAAGGAAAATATTTGATGTTTAAGTCAAATGGAGAACAAACTGGTGAGGAGGGGATGTTTAATTGCCTTTCCTGTGCGTTTCTTACAAAATAACCACTAATGACTAAAGGCTATATTCACTTTATTAATAGTTGATGCTTTGACTGGATTTCCAGTATTGCCCTTACTGAGACTTCAACAAAAAGTTTAAGCTGCAAAGAAAACAACACACCTGGAAGGAAAACGCCTCGGGTTAAAGAAATGTTGAAAATTCCTCAGAAGGAATATTTCTGGTAAAAGCAACATCATGGTTTATGTTTTCAACTTGACTTTTATCTGGTTATTCATCTGTGCAGTTAAACAGTGAGAATAAATTAGGTTTTTTTTCCTGAACGAGCAAATAATTTCTAAATTACTGCTAGACAATTTCTAAGGCCATGACTGAGATCCTCTGTGATGAAAAAAACCTTTTAAGTTGTCTTCAGAAGTATTAGACAGAGAAAACCTTTATTTCGTTAAAACATCATTAGTGGAATTCAAGTGTTGTCAATGTGTCATAGAGTCATTAAAAACTGCTGAATATGCCACGTTTACATAAACAACTGTATTTTTGAAAAACCACTTATTTGTCATTAAGCTTTTCTAACTTCGTTCACAAGCCAGCTGCGCTGCGGTGCTAGTTTGTACATAAGCAGAAAGAAATTGAAATGTAGCTTCAGCTGTGTTTTTTCCCCCATATTTTAATATGCCTCTATAGCATTTCCACTTCAAGGTGTTCAAAACCTCATTTTCAAATTTAAGTCACTATGTTGTAATTCCCAGATCCTCTGTGGTTTATTGTTCTATAATGAACAATCAACAGATCTGAAGGACATTAAGTCAATCAGCAGCACCAGCATTTGAAAAATAAAGCTAAAAATGACTCCTCTAACATATTTAAAAGTCCTATATCTTTTCACAGGCTAAATGTTTCATTTTAGCCACAGATCTTCACAGATAAGTGAGATTTATGACTGATCTCGAATTAAAATGATGTAGAATGTGTAAATTAAATGAGAGCTACGTTCTACACTTCCAATTACAATTTAGTTTACTTCTATTGCAGGAAGTCACATTGTTTCCAACATTCAGCCGAGTTCTTGACTTCTTGTCGTAAACTTCTGAAAATTAATGCTGTTGTGGGGATTTTTTGGCAGCAAAAACACAACGTGTAGTCATAATGGCTTCCCCAAACTTTTGCTTGGGGTAAAAAAAAAACTATAAAAGAGTTATTGCTGGAAAATTTGTAAAATATTGGTTGAAACCAACAATGGACCTGTGCATTCCTTCAGTGTTACAGATTTAACTAGTGACACATTTTACATTGGATAAAAGACTGTCATTTTATTTTTGAAGAAAGCAGAATTTTCCCAGCATCTCTGAGACATAATTACTGTCAGATCTGCAGGTTTAAGAAAAGGTCGAGAAAAGTGATGCACCATGTGCAGACCGAGAGAAATTCAAGAAGAGAGGATCTGAGGCTCTACTGTGAAGCAACAGAGCTGCGTTTCCTTTACAAATGTCAGCAAAACTTTGTCAATGTTCTGCTAATGTTGGAAAAATACACCATTTCATGATTGGTGTGTTCATTACATAAGAAATGGAATTAAAATCAGGCGTGAGCAAGTTTGTTCCTGTGATAAGTTATTAAAAACACGCTGCACAATCATCCTCCAACCACTTCCTGTCGTCGTCTTCTTCGTGGTTTGTGCCAGTGGCAGTGGCCAGTTATCGATACTGAGACGTGTATGATGTTTCCATTGAGGCTTTGCAAAATTCACAAAAGAACCATCCCAAAATCTGAGGTTGTGGTAGCAGAACTCTTTGGTGGAAAAGCTCTAAAATTGACAACAAATGTAGATTTCCCAAGGATTTCTGGGAAAATATTATGTGGATTCATATAAGATAAGCATTGTGAAATGTTCATGTCATTAGATCTGATTTCAAACTATCACAGATCTTTGGGAAAACACCATACTGATAGTCCGACATGGCAGTGGCAATGTGATGGTGTGGGGGAGCTTTACTGCTTTATGGCATCATCACATCCTGTAACTCCTGGAGCCATGATTTCTGCTCTAACAAAAAACCCTGAAGAAGAAAAAGCCTGACCATCACTTCATGACCTCAAGCTCAAGCAAAGAAAAAAAACTTTGCAGCAGCAATAATCCAGAGCACACCAATAGATTCACTTCTGAATGGCTCAAATAGCTAAATAATGATTTTGCAGAAACCTAGTCAAAGTCCAGGCTGGATAAAATCAATTGGAGTTCACTTAAACAGGGACTTCAATGTGCTGAATAAAACAATTCTGCAAAGAAAAGTGGGTCATAATTTCTCCAAAGGTGTAAAAGACAGACTGATCCGTAATGAAGCTGCAACACATCAGCATCAGGTGAAGCACTTTTTTTCTTTTTGTTTTTACATGCGTTTTAAATGCGTTAGTTTAGATAACTAACGCATTTAAAAGCCGGATGTCTTCATCATTTTTCACTTAATTGATGAAAGCACAGCTTGGAAATTAGTCTATCCTTGAAATTCAAATATGTTTTACTAAAAAATTTAAGTGAGACAAAAACAACAACAACAAAAAAACAGAGGGAAGTACTTATTGACATAACTTTATTTAATTTAATGTTAAGGGACATCGTCATGGCGATCAAAACCTACATTTTCCAATTTCAAAGTTTTTTCTAAAAAATTTCTGAAATGAATCTCAAAATTTCTGAGTTATTTTGCGCAAATTTGTGACTTTTCAAACAAAGACATTTCTAATTTTTTTCTAGAAAATTCATAAGACTGACCTAAAAATGTCAGTGATTTTTGGCAGAAATTGACTCCTCCTTTCTTTCTACCTTCATCAGTCCAAACATGCCGTTGTAAAGACCAGACGTTTTACCACAAAAACTAAAATCAGCCGGTCAACCCACCCCACCAGTTTCTGTTCTGTTTCCCTCCAGGTAGAGATTCAAACTAGGATTAGTATCATGTTAGCGTTAAGGTCAAACCAAATGTGCGGACAAGTGTAGCAGATTGGATTTGTGCGGGGTGAGCTTCAGAATGCGTCTAAAAGCAGCAGGTTTCGCCTGTGGGTCATCTGAACATCTGCCGGCTCAGATATCAAAGGTGGATCCACCAGTCTAACGCATATGTCACTCCGAGGTGTCTCCTTCTGAGGAGATAATGAGGTGGGACTTCCTGGTGGGCTGCATGCAGTCTGTTAGCACGGTGGTTTGGCTCAAAGGAAACTGCAATACCTTAGATATAGCATGTCAGGTGTTGCCGTGGTGAGGGGTCAGCTGGGTGAGACTGCAGCAGGAAGCCAGCAGGTTGGAGGACAAAACGGGAAACTTCTGGCCACAAACAGCATCATTCTTATTGGGTCGTCTTTAGATGGGCTAAAAACATGGCGGTGGCCCTGAAGTGCAAACCACATCAACAAATCACTCAACTCTAGTTCGAATTGAAAAACACAACATTAGCTAAGATGAAAAACAAGTTAGGGAAACACAACATCCTTAATTTGTTGTTGTTGCTCAATGACAAATTAAATGAAATTGTGATTGTTGTTTATAAACATCTACAAATTAAGAAATCACAGTCTGTTGGCACATCGTCAAAAATAATTTCGTCCAATCAGTGATCTCTTTCCCACTTAAACTTAGTTAATGTTGTTGTGTTTCTGAACATGGAGTTGTGTTTTTCAGCTTTATTGTATGCAGTGATTTGTTTATGTACTTTGAACTTCAGGGCCGCCGTACATGTCAGTTGATTTAAATTTTTCTATTCTTTTGTACCATCTGCAGATTAAACGTCGTAGTTATGATTGCTTTATGGTCAATGGACTGAATTTCTACAGTTCCTTTCCAGTCATACAGACTGACCACTCAAAGGGCTTTACAGTAGTGCCGTGCTCACACACCAGAAAGGCAATATGGGGTCAACCGCCTTGCCCAAAGGCACACCAACATGTGACAGGAGAACGCTGGAAGTGAAACTACAACTTTCCAATTCCAAGAGGATAATTAAGCCACAGTCGCCAACTGCCTAAACATGGGCAATTGAGTTTTTTCAGTAGGGTTTCATCCCTTAACAAGTTTAATTCTCAACAAGATTATACATATTCTTGTAACCTGCATTTGCAAGGGGTGATAAATTGGGTTATGCTGGAATTCAGGCCAAGAATTGGCTGTATTAGTGTCAAGTACTTTATGCAGAGGTCAAGAGTACAATAGAGAGAGGTTGGATGTAAACAGGAAAACCAGGGAAGGTAAAGATCCAAACGGCAGGTTTAAGGAATTACAGATTCCCTGTCTGTTGTGTCACTAGGAAAGTAAGAAAAAGACAAACAGGGAGACTTTTGGTTGTTGCAGTGCTGATGATACCAGTCCGGCTGCACTGAGCTGCATCTGATCCCACTTCCACTGATCCACCTCATCCACATCCTCGCAGTATGTTTTGCTCTAACTAGTCATAAGAATGTGCAGCGCATAAACACTCCGCTAAATGTGTAAACCATCCCAGAGCAGCCAGGACTGTCAGACTGCAAAGCATACAGTAGAGGAGGAAGAGCAAACAGTAGAGGAAGTGGGAATTTCACCTCCAACTTCTGCAACACTTAGGAAAGCGTAAAAGATCGGGTCATAAAACCTTAAAGCTTCGTCATAATTCAGGCTCTTGACCTAACATTGCATTAACACAAATCTTTGTATTGTTTTAAAATACTCGAGTCCCACTTGACTTTATTATTAAGAGCCATTGGCATTCTGAAAAGCAAAGGCAGCTGACAAGAAACAGGGCCGAGTGTTTTCAGAGGAGAGGAGAGATGGGTGAAGCCCTGCAAGGTTTCCTCACTGTTTGCTTAGACTTTGAATCTTAACATTCTCCTTTTTTTTGCCAAACATGATTTTGGCAAAAATCTTGTATTGTTTTAAATAAGAATGTCATTGTTACAAGCTTCAACCGACGGTGATCATCATAGCAACACTCATATACTTCCATGGAAATAACAATTTAATCTAAAAGCAGCAGCTGTGTAAGGGTTTATAAATACATGAGTCACTATCTATGAAAGTTAAAGTGACATTACATAATACACATCTTCTTTGATTTTGAACTTATTTCACTAGGTGTTAGCATGAATGCTAATCAGCTAAGGCAGATTTTTACCTTCTGCAGTTGAAATATTTACCACTCACAAGTACGACATTCCCATTTTCCAAATATCTAATCCATCCCTCTAACAGTTAGATTGACGTGAAGATCATCAGCAAAGTTGCTTTTTTCTAACATTTGACCTCAAAGACAACCTTTAAAAAGAGAAAAACAAAGAAACGAGAACAAAGCTCTGAAGAACTCTACAAGTGAGTGGAGTTGGCGAAGAGAAGAGGTAGATGTGTCCCAAGGCAATAACACAAGGAAGCATTTTCAGAGCAGTATGTTGGCATTTTTGTTCATTCAAATAAGTAACATTTTCATCATTTTTAACCTGCTACTATTAACCAGTTTTTTATGATTCAAAGCTTTTTTGGAGCTAATTTATGATTGTGAATTTACTGCAAATTTTCTTAGCAAGAACATTCAAAACGTTGGATTTACATGGCCGCCAACTGCCACCTGCAGGTGGCAGTGTTTCTTACTTTTCCCACACTTCTGCCTCGGCCTGACTTGATGTCAAGCTACTGACCACAAACAATATGAAGAGCCACATTTAGGTTATAATATAAAATAAAAATGCTTGTCCAGTCTGTCTGTAATTTTTCTTCTCATCTTTTTTCTTTGTATAGATTTTTGGAAGGGGTTTAAATGAAGAAAAAATATAGCAAAGATTTGTATGGTAGTGGCAAAAAATGTGTGACTTTTTTGATTACAACTCAAACTTGCCTTCACCTCAACAGTTCATGCACTCATCTTCCAACACAATCTCATTTTGTTCCTTCATTTTCATACCTGTGCATTTAAAACCCTGTATTTAAGTCGTGGTGTATTAGAAAACAAACTGATGGACGGAAAAATTCTCATTTCATTCCTAAACTGAATCATTCCTTCGTCTGTCTTTCTGTTCTGACCAGAGAGAACTGTGCCTGACCTCCAGCTATATCCAAGACCTCAAGTCAAATCTCACTGACCATTACTCACTTGTATCATGTCCATCAGGCTAACCCTGTTTGAAGCTGGGACTTCAGAGCGCTCGCCCCAATTATCCTCTTAAACCGCTTCTTAAAGGGGACTTCCCCACCGAATGAGGTCAAAATTCTTTGAAACAGATCCGATTTTCCTGTCATGATCAGCGGTCAACTTGAACTGCTTTGCCTCGTTTTCAGACATTTTCCTCGCAAATTTCTGGAAGCGGGGTCGTGACATCGTGCAAGTAAAAGCCACTCATTAGTGGAGATGAACAGCAAACGGAACGCGTCGCATGCTGACCCAGTCAGACATGGAACGGGCTTCCATCACAACGAAAATTTCCACAGCACCTTAATCAAAGATTAAGCTTCAAAGCCCAACCACACGGTAATAAATGCATCCATCACTGTACGTGCAAAGTTCAGAGTCTGACATCGGTCCTTCTGAGAACAAGTTTGCACAGCTCTTGATCTTTAACCTTTTACTTCCTGGCATAATCAGTTTGAAAGTTACACCTTCTTTTTTTTCTCTGTTTTTTTTGACAGAAGGATTTACAGCATTATAGTGCCTTGCTAAAGTATTCACACCCTAAAACCACAAACCCCTGCACATTTCATTCAGACTGCGTAACTGTGAAGCGGAAAGAGAATTATATATATATATTTATTATGATTATAATTTTTTTTTAAACTAAAAAGTGTGGCATGCTTTTGTATTCAGCCCCCTTTACTCAGACGCATCAGTTTAAAACAGACAGAAGAGGATTAAATGGTGAAGTAGTCAGTCTTCTTGAAGACAATCAGGAGTGGCTGGATCATGCTGTGGGAATCATTTTCTTGAATTTGATTAGTAGTAAGTGAACCATTAATCAATATTTGATGTATATTTGCTTGATGGTTTTAATTATATCTGACAAACTGTAGTGTTTATTACTTGTTTCATACTTGATGATTTTTTATGATGCAAAGCACTTTGAACTGCTTTGTTGATGAAATGTGACATGTAAATACGCCTGACTTGACTTTTCCTGCTAAAGAAGAGAAAGTCCACAGCATGATACAGCCACCACCATGTGTGTGTGTGTGTTTATAACCCATCATCAAACACAGGCGTTTATTCAGAGGAGGCTGAATATAAGTACAAGTTGTACAGTACAAGTTTTCAGGTTCTCATTTATTCAAAATGTGAGCATGTTCCCACTGGCTGTTTCTATCGACCACACAGTTAAATAATTGGACATGTTGAAAATAAATCTGCTTAATGAAAACACGGCAATTTAAACCCCCCCAACTTTTTCAAGAAAAAGTTTGGGCTTGGATGCTGTGTCACATGACGCTCGAGTCACATGACGAACAACCGGATGTCACAGGCGCAAACCACAAAGAAGAGAACAGGAAGTAGTTGGAGAATGATGGCGCAGCATATATATTTTTAATTACCTGTCGCGTGAACAAACTTATTAAAGCAAACGCCACTTATGTTTACATTACTTATGCGAAACTTTTATTTTTTTGTTACATTCGCGGAATTTTGACAAAGTTTAGCTCACATTTGTAACGGAACGCAGCTGCCGTGTTTCTCTCTATTACATAAAATGTCAACAATACACACTAATGTTTGCGCTGCTCTTCAAACACTTCCCGTTGGCTCCACCCTCGTCGTATTGACTCCCCATTTTGTTTTCCTTCCATCTGTTTATCTAAGTGCTGCAGGTTAACTCTCAGCTGGAGCTTCTCTCTTTCTGCGCCAGACGGAAGCCAAAGTGTTCATAAAGTTACATTATTGTTTTTCTTCCTAGTCAACTCCATTCGAGGCCTCTGCAGCGGCAGCAAGGCTCCCGACAGTAAAGGGCCCCCAGGTCCCACTCAGCCGCACATACAGCAGATTGGAGAGGAAACTGTTAAACTTTCACTTATTTTAGTCCGTTTGGGTCATGCATGTCCCACTTGCTTCAAATCGCTAAACTCCCCCAGAGAACGTTCAGTCTGACCGTTTCTGAGCCGGACTCTTCTGCATTCACCAAACAATTATGCACACATGCAGTCGGAGGCGGCGCGGCTGAGGAGGGGCACAAATAACCCCCCCCCCCCGTTGAAGACATAGCCCGCCTTTGTTTTGGGACTCATCTGTTACGGATCAGCTTTCACACCTACAAACCGGCGCACTGGGGCCCCGCAATTAGCGCGTGGGGAGCCCGAAAGGCGCAAGTAGAACCGCTGTGGCGCGCACTCCCTGCAGCACCTGCCCTTCCGACTGCTTAAGACTTTTAAGAACGAATGGAGTTGCTGACATTCGTGTCGGTGTGTGTGTTTCGGTGTGCGTGCGTGTGTGTTTGGAAATACCCATCCCTTTTGTCTACCTGCACACAGCCAAAAAGGCGAGTAAAATGAGTGCGTCCCCGCTGCGCTGCCTTCAGGGAGCGAACGGCGCGCGTCTCACGTTCTGCTCCGTTTTCCTACTGGGATTCGGCTGAGAGCTGCAGAAATGAGCGGGTTTGCCCATTTCTGAAGGACCTAAAGTGTAAAATGTGACTTTAAAGCGAAATATACAGTCTCTGAAACTTTTTCAGCCTAAAAGGAAATAAACTCCAAAGCTGGCTAAAACGCAAAGAGCGCGTCTTTGGAAACTTTGGAAACGGAGCTGCTGGAGGATTAGGTTCATTTTCTCTCTTTCTATTGGATCAAATTTCTGTTTTGAAAGTAAGGGAAAAAAGAAGAACTCTGTGCACAGAAAAAAGCACAATTGGGGAAAAACAAAAAGAAAAAGTGCTCCTACCGTAATAAAGGTAACCATAGCATCGGCGGGTTAGTATCCAACAGAGTCGACATGAAGGTGATTAATTCTCACACAGAAGATTTTGGCGAAAACTTCCCAATTTCTGAGGACTGCCGCCTGTCAGTGCGCCACACTGGATCTGTGCGGGAAAGGAGAGGCTCAGGGTGTGCGCAACTTTCTTTCTCTCTCTCTCTCTCTCTCTCCCCTTCTCTCACTCCCTCTCTCTCCCAGTCCCTCTCTCTCTCTCTGTCTCAGGACAGATGGCTGTTGGCGCAGGAGAGTCTCGCTTGCATGCAGCTCTGGCCGTTGTGTCACTGGAGAGCCTGCTGACATGAATTAGGCCACCGAATTAGAAACGTGTGTTTGGAGTGACGGCGTGCGTATCGGATGAAACCAAAAGTCACGCACGCACGTGACCTTTTTCTTTTTCTATCGCAAAAAGTGAAAAGTTCAAAGTTTTGAGAAACAACAACAAAAACACAACACACACCTATAGCTAACGAGAGACTGGCTGCAGGGGCGATCAGAGACTGTTGGAGGCCCCGAGCTGTGACTTATGGGAGCCCACCTACAGAGACTTACAGAAAGGAGTGCAGTACACACACGCACGGAGGAGTGCAGTACACACACGCACGGAGGAGTGCAGTACACACGTGCAAAATAACATTTTGCACCACTTTGTGTTAGTTCGTCACATACAGTTGGACCTTTCCTGATCAGAACCGATCATCTACCACATGTATCTGCAGGACTGTTTGCTTTTCTTGCTGCTTTATGGATTCATGATGGATGTGTTTGTTTATTGTCACACAGACTCACTTTATTGTTTCTGAACGCAGAGAACATCTGGTGTTCCTTTTTCCATCATGTCTGAGAAATACATGCATGCTCCCTTTCCAGCCTGCTACGTCCTTAACAAAAGTTTTTTTTTTGTAAATATCCTGTAATGCCCTTGAAATTTCTCTGTAGATGCACAATGCAAATTACTAATTCATGATGCAGGATGTTAGGCATTCGTGTTGCTTGTGATGGGAATACTTGATAACGTTTTCTTTTTAAACCATTTCAGGAAAATAACAAAAGCAGAACCAAATGCACCTTTAACTCCTTTGGTAACTTTGGGATCAGTAGAAAATATTTAGTTAGTTGCAGTTTTCTGCTTCTGTCACCAGATGTCACTGTGTCAAATACATGAAGCTTTGAAGGGTCAGTATTATGTTTGTCAGGCATATAGTGCCATTTTATGGCACAATAAAGTAATTATTTTGACCTCAGTTATTGTAAAAATGGAGATTAACATATATTTTAAACATTCATGAAAGAATCAAAGCAACACTCCAGATTCGTTTTTGATTATGTAAAACTAAAAAGTCTATTATAAATAATACTGCCCTTCTAAATGAGGGTTTCAGACTTTAACTATAAGCTCTACATCTGGTTACACTCAGACACTTTTACTTGACACACTTCCCTGAGAATTATTGCCACTCTATTTCTTTTCCCTGCGTATGACTAAGCATTAGTCATACATCACAAGAAGTCCCTTAATGCAGCATTGTAAATGTTTTATCATTATAATGCTAACATTTTTAGCTAGCAGGTCCTGGAGGCTCCCCCACAAGACATGACAACCACGTTATTACCCCAAACCGAATGGGTAGTCATTAAATATGTAGGAGGAGGGGAAATTTTAGTGGGAAGAAGCTTGGAAAGGAGATGAATATCTAAAAAATGAACAGATGATGGAAGAACATGCTGAAAAGGGAAGAATAATATTAGTAGTGCACATAATTCTGTTAGAAATTAAACTGCAAACTTCAGGAGACGAGTTTGGAATACATCGAATCCATGCAATGTAATGTTCATCCATCAAAAGCAGAGAGAGTTAAGGAGACAGAACTGCATCAAACTCTGGTACCATCTGCAATGTAATGTCCAGTCATGTCTGGGGATAAACCTATGGTAAATGGACTGAACTTATATAGTGCTTTATCTAATCATTTCTGACCACTCAAGGTGCTTTACACTAGAGCCACATTCACCCATTTGCACTCACATTTATACGCCAATATGCAGCTTGGTAGGCAATTTTGGGTTGGGTGCCTTGCCCACGGGCACATTGACATGTGGCAGGAGAAAGCTGGAATTGAACCTGCAACTTTCCAATCACAAGACGACTATTTTATCAACAGAGCCATAGCCCCTTTTCCACCGACCCGGCCGGCTCGGCTCCGCACCTTTGCGTGTGTTTCCACCGGCCTTTTAAACCGGGCTGGCGCTGCTTTTTTAGGTCCTGCTTCAGAGCAGAGCCAGCAGAGCCCGGCTGGCCCTGGTGACGCAAGCTTCGCTGCTGTTCACTGATTGGCCGAGGGCGGGGACAGAACAGCGAGGCA
>CAEGAF010181092.1:0-22335 GCA_903067075.1 Micropoecilia bifurca | reverse complement strand
TCATTGTTTTTATGTCTATTAGCTTCGTGGTGTTGATGCATTTTGACCTGCTTCTATTTTCTGCCGCAACACGCAAATGTCCTCATTCATTCAGTGCGTTATAGTTACACATCGCTTAGGATTTGTTGCTGCGCGTTTGCGCAGAGTGAAGGAAAGACAAGACCAGCTGGACAGACAGGCTGAGAAATGAGATGCAGGTGATCGGTATCGGTAACAGAGCCAATGATCGGTCGATCCCGATCATCACCGATTTCATGGAAATCGGCCGATTATAATCGGTGACCGATCGATCGGCACACCTCTATTGTAAACCGACGGAGTTGTTAGTCTTAATCCTATTTGGTTTATTGAAGCATCTTAAGCAGGTGGAAAATCTGTCTGTCTAAAGTAAAAAATAAATGTTGCTAAATATAACTGAATTATATATTACTGTACCAGCAGCAGGAATAAATGCCACTTTTTGGTTTTAAGAAAAAGCAATAAGATCATGTTGTGCTTTTGAGCTTTTGAGTAATCTTCCTCAAAAGGCTTCCTCACACCCATCATTTAGCAACTATGACTCAGGTCCGAAAACAGCAAAGTCATTCCACGTCCAAAGAAGTAAAGGCCACCAACCTGCCTTTGTCTCATGCTTATGTAAATAGCAGCGTGTATGTACTGAGGGCAAAGTTCGATGGTAAACACGAGATGAACAAGGTTATTGATCAAATACTGTAGAAGTACAGACAAGCATAAGATAGGAAGGCCAGAAAGAAAACACACTTATCACTGTAGATAGGTGAAGAAATTACTTTGCTCCATACCTATTTCACTTCATTATCTTACACATCTCATTTGTATTCCTGTTGATTTGGCAAAAACTGTGGGAATGGGCCTCTGGCTGCACGCATTCAGGTGTCACCTTTTCTTAATTCCTCCCCGGGGAGCGGTAATGTGCCTACTTGCCAGACCGCATGTGCCAGTACGTCTTCTGGATCCATTTTCTAATGGGACATAACAGTTTACACGGTTCACTGTGAGCAGAATAATCTAAGGCCAAGACTTGACATCAGCAGGTTTTGATCTTTCTGCCAGGCTTTTACGAAAACAATTTTGATTCGCATTGTCTGGAGGTGTTACATTGTGAATCCTGCCGAGACAGCGAGCGCCGCGCAGCTGGGAGCAGGAGAGTCTCTCGATTACAGCACGACAGCAGATCCTGGAAAGCAGTTGGCACTAAAAAGTAAAGTTACAAGAGAGGCTGATGCACAAGTAGAAAGTCTGACCGAGACATTTCTAAAGGGAGATTTTCACTCGAGCTTTTTCGTGCAGCTCACATGGAGTAAGAGATCAGATAAGGGGAAGGAAAATAAACAAGAACGTCTCCCTTCTACCATGCAAGCATCACGTTTGTGTGGTCAAAGTGATGGTAGAAAATGCTGTCAGAGATAAAGCGATGGCAGAGGAGATAGACTTTTTTTTACTTTCTTCTTCTTCTAGGTAGCTGCGGAATAAAGACAACAAGGGCAGTGACTTATCCATCTCCATGTGCTGGAAAATCACATGGCTCACCCTGACACGCTACCTGTGGAGTAAGTGTGTTCATTTTTGTGCGTATGCCCACATGCCGGTGCTACAAACGCAGAGATAACACAGAGCAGAAAAGGCGTCCAACCAATAAACAACAACGTCAAAAGACGTCATGCAAACACTAGAGGTTATTTTGTTGCCAGCATTTATCCTGAGATGCAAGGGAATAATATTCCCCTTAGGTGTCTGTGGAACTGCTTTCGTCCAGGCCAGACTTGGAGGGTTTGCTCAACCTCAGCAAGCTGAAACATTTGTGGCTGTGAAAAACATGCCAGTTATGTTATGGAAACTAAAGACGATAGTCTGACCAATACCAGAAAGAAGATAAATCAGAGCTTGCTCTACATGTAATGCCAAGGCAAAATGAAAGCCTGCATACTTTCAGAATGAAGATTCTCTACATATATATTTGAACAAATTTATGAAGGTTCAAATCTACTTTATTTTGAAAAACCAACACCGCCTGATACTTTCTGTCTGGGTGTGAAGGTGGCTGCTCTGTGCCGTTCTGTTCTCAGGAGTGAAAGAGAACCAGAGACGGCAATCCAAAGTACAGGGAGAGAAAAAGACCTAAAGAAATTAAATGCATTTCTAGTTTGTATGCTGCATCTGAATGACAGTAATGTTAATTAATATAGTTTCTGACGATTATGGTATGTAATCAGCAGTGTTGGGTAACTTCCCCCACCCAGTTTTCTTCCAAGATTTGTTTTTAGAAATCCTGTGATCATTAAACTTGCTCCTGAGTCCACACCCTCCTAAACACCCGTCTCTCACCTTAGTGCGTCCATTGATGACACAGCTCCCCAGCTGCCCTTTGGCAGCGCTGTACAAGATGGCCTCATCAATGTGAGCCATCAGCGTCCCGATGCTTTGGCACTCTCGCTCCTGCCCCTTCACCCAGGCGATCTGGTCGCCTCGGATGTTCCGGGAGGGAATGTCCGCCTGGCTCACCAGCTGTCCGCCCCGGAACTTCCCACCCTGGTTCAGCGCCTCCACCTCCTTCAGGACGTCGTCTCCCAGTTGCCCGCCGAGGAAGTTGTCCTTCACACAAATACCGTAGTACTTCATGCAGGGGATGATGTACTGCTTGGCGATGCGCTCTGCTGACCAGGCGGTCCCAGCAGGAGGGAGCAGGCCAGGGATGGAGGGCAGGCTTGGTACAGCCGCAGGGTCTGGGGATGCTGCGTAATGTCCATTTCGCATGCTGGCATTTTCAGGAGAGCAGTTTGGATGGTGGCGAGAGCTGCTGCTGTTGACGGCGACTCTAAGCGGGGTGACCGCTCGGGCCACTCTGCGCGGTTCGGTTGACTTGCTAGCCACAGTTACATCAGCCAACTTCCGCTGCTTTAAATCCGACTCCCCTGCTCCACAATCCGGGTCTGCTGAGCATCCTAACCCTGGCGACCCCGTGACATGGCCATTGAGGATTTCTGATCCAACATCCCAGTTCTCTCCATTCCTCCTCTTCTGCTGCTGCGCCTGCCTGACTTTCAGGTCCTCGTTGATTCTCCTTGTTCCTAAAGAGCTTATGTCATGAGCAGTTCTGTCCCTGTCCTCCGTCGTGAGGCCTCTGCTGTTAAAAGTGCAGATGGAGCCGCCCGTCTTTGCGCCCATTCCTTCCACTTGAGCCTGGTAACTATGGGGCGTGTGGGCCAAAGCCTCGGCCTGGCTGCCCTCCCCGGTGGCCGGCGGAGACACCACCCCGCCGTTGTAGAGCAGGACGCCGCTTTTGGACTGCTTTGTTGGGCTGGTGATGCCCGGGGAGTTCGTCTGCAAGGCCATGTCGGCGAGCAGCTCAGCGGCCGTCTGAGTCCCAGTGAGCTCTGCGCAGAAACCGTTCAGACCCATGTCTGCCTGGTATGAGCTGAAGATCTCTGTCTGGTGGCTTCTTCTCTCCTGCGACTCTGAAAAAACGGCTGGTCCGAGGCGAGAGTTTGTCTTCAAGAGCTCCTTCAGCCCCAAACTCTCCATTTGATCTCGTCGTCCGCTGGGTGCACACGTACCTCACGTCCTCCCTTCATTTTCCAACTGTGCCGCTGCTTCCTCTTTCAGAGAGGCGTGCTGCAAGTATCATGTCCCCAATCCTTCGTCTGCTCTGATTTCAGCAGCCAGTCTGCAGCTCTGCGTTTGTTTCGGTGCGCCTTTCAAACATATTCAGGCAGCATCGGAAACCTGCGGACAGTAAAACGATACACTTTTAGGTGGGTGTAGTGCAGACCATCTGTTATGGAGAGCACTAGTAAAATAAAACTCCACGTTTCTGTGATGCAACATGCACATGTTGCTGTGTGTTCTGAACTGTTAAAGGTGCCACAGTTCAAGACATCAACAAGGAATTAATTTCAGATTTGTAAATGTTTACATAGTAACTACTTTGGATCATAATTTTAATGTAAGTAAGGATTTAATTACATTAAGTGATTAAAAACATTCAACTAAAAATGTGTTGTTATTTTTTGTTGAGTTGTGCAATCTGATGTTGGGGTCTGTCAGATGACCTTAAATTATTTCACGATGGACAGAAACACATAAAGTGCAAAATAAGGAATTCTAAATACATACTGAAACAAAGTTTGACAATTATTTACTTGTGTTTCTTAGTACTTCAATTTTGTTTCAATTTAAAATTCATAAAGGTTTATATTAGGCTTTATTTTATATTACAAATTCAGTACATCGGTAAGTTAAATAAATACCCATTATATATTAAATTTACACAAAACTGTAAATTCATACATTAAACAAATAAACATACCCATCATTTCAATCACTAAATACATCTATAAGCATAAAAAATTATAAGCTAACTTAATTAAGTATTATTTTATTTCGCTATTCATCTTTTATGGTTTATAATATGGATTTGTCATCTGTTTGATGTAATAAAGTAAGGAAGCAGGGAAATGCTGCTATTGTTATCAATTGTAATGCATAATTTGCAAAATGTAACAACTGCAATTATTTGAGTCGAATTGCCTTATTTCGGTTTTTCTCATTTTTGTTAGGAATTTATTTAAACCACAACCTGCATAGGAAGGTAAATAAGCAAATTATTACACTTGTACATCAAAACAGATTTTCATGCAAAAGAAATAAAATAAGTTTTTAACAATAACAAAAATCAGAAATACAACAAAATAACAGAAATGTTTAAAATTACTGTTTATGTTTAAAAATGTTAAAAGATACTGCAATAAAACTTTTAAATAATCTTAGGAGAATGTTCTACATTTGTTGATGTTACGGTAAAAGTAAGTTAGCTGGCTTGTAATATCCCCTTTATTCCTTTGTTCTATAACGTAAAATTTGATATTTTCACCATTAAAAAGTGCAAAAAAGCAATTTTATACTTTGAAAGGAGGCATTTTTGAATGGAATACAGGAAAGATTTTAGGGGACAGACAGTATGTGGAGAGCAGAGGATGAGAGAAAAATAACTTGTGTGGGGTTAGGAATGGTGGCTGGTTGGCGTGGTCTCAATAGGACCCCAAACATTCTTGATTCGGCTCTGACAGCGAGCCATGGTGGAAAACCTAACCCTTTACTGGTGCCACAAAAAGGCCTGTATTCTTGGATATCTTTTGATTTTATCTGAACAGTTTAAAAACAAAATGCCAAGCGTGGTAGTGGTGCATTACCATTACAAAACCTACACGGTCGTACCCTGTATAAGTCTTATTTTGTATATTAATCATAAAAAATATGACTTAAGGCACAAAACAATAACTATTCCAATAACTATTCTACTTTGATTATACAACATCAGAATGAAGACAACTGACACTACTGTTTTCAAAAAGTAAGCGTTTACGAATAAAATTCAAAACGATTTTCGATGACGCAACCGTAAAAATAATTTATTTCGTCTTTGTCTGGTTTTAGTCACCAACTTAACAGCTCTATACATGATTGTAATAAATTTCACAGACTATTAAATGAAAATTTAAAAATTTGGGGGGCGGAGGTATTAAAGAAGTATATTTAAAATTTTTAAACAAAGAGGTAATAACGTGGAGGGGGGAAAAAAGCACGTGAAATCTCTCGCCGGCAGAGAAAACCACTTACCTACCGACCGCAGCCATACAGCAAAGCAAATCCTCAGCGAGCCTACGTGACAGGCTGAGAGTACGCATGTTATTTCCGGGAGTGTCTCTGCTCGGCTCCGTCATACGTCCCATCCGATTTTTTTTTTTACGTCGGTTATAAATAATGCCCAGGTGGCGACGGCAATCAAACGCCGCTCTTGACACATGTAGCCGGGACCGGGAGACGGAGGGTGGGTGGCGGGGGGAAGAATGCTCCGAGCTGGACGAGCTCCCTCCGACAGCCACAGCCAGCTCTCCGCGTTGTGTCGAGGAGCTCCCCGGGCCTCTGTCCTCCTCCCTCCCCCGCCCTCCCCGCACCCCTCCCCCTCCTACGTCCACCCCCCGCCTGCCATTTGCATGCACTCAGTAGCACGAGCGCTATCCGCTATTGTTTCAGAATGTAAAAAGTAAGCTGCGCTTGTAAAAAAAAAAAAAAAAAAAAAAGACATTGCGACAACTTGAAATGAATTATGACGCATTAGAGCGTTTTCTGAAATAAGAGTGTTGAATAATAAACTCATCCCTAGAGTGAAAAAACAGATTAATAGTAGGTTTGATTGGGGGATAAATAAATAAAAGTCCAGATATAACTGTAAAGTCAGTGGCGGTTGTTACATGATTGGGTTGCCTGGCAAGACCATACATTTACCCCATCTGCCTCTTGCCACCTATACATCCAAATAGATATTTCTCACAAGACTAGACGTAACAGTGTTACTTAGGAGAAACATTTCAGAGGCTATGATTTAATGCTTTATGCTCTTGGAGACACCTGGCTTTTACCTTCCATTCCTACAACTCAGCTCAGTTCCAATCTGTCTGGGATTTCTTCCATAGAAGTGGATTTTTCAGTATTCAATTGGGCCAATCAGGAAATAGAAGGAGAAGCTATGAAAGATGACGTACATTTTCTCAGCTCTTTTAGAATTGTAGTCTGCCGTAGTTTTAGCAACGGCAGTGCTGGAACTGTCCAAAACAACTAAAAAAGAAAAAAGCATTAACAAAATGAAGGCTTGAGTATCATTTGGAATGTCCTCCTTCTTTACTATTATACATAATAAAGGTTTACAAATAAATTTAACCATTTTTAACCCGTTATTCAACTTTTACTCCTTTTCTTTTTCTTTTCTTGCATTGGCTGTGAAAATAATAGGCCTAAGTCACAGTCAGATATTTTAAAGAATCTGCTCCATTATAGGGGCAAATGATTTTTCAGACTAAATTTTAAATGTCATACCCATAAGGTTATATAATAACATGATAGTTGGATATGTAGTCATTTTTCTGATATGAAAACTAAGATGTGAAAATAGTTGGGAAAGAATTGTTCGTAAACATCAAAACTGACTTGTGCTTGAAGAAAAATGAGAATAATTATTTTTAAGTAGCTAAAATAGCAAGTTCTGAGATTCCAATGAAGCTACAATTATTATTTAAATAATTTAAAATGGTGCGCTCTGCAACATAGGTTTCCTGCATTTAAATTTTTGACACCATAATAACAGTATTGTGACTTTAGACAATAATCTTAAAATAATAATAAAAAATTTTGCCATAAGTGCCATGAGAATTTGTTTTCATCTAAGCCTATGTTTTTGCACAGCCTGTTTAGGAGACTGAATCCAAACAATCTAATCGGAAAGGTTTTTTTTAAACTATTTTGTTTACTTTGTGTAATTTCTACTTTTGTGAATATCTGTAAATTTAAAGAACCAAATAGCACTAGATTATCTAAATAGCAAATACAAATGACTTAACCAAACAACTCCACGTTTTGTTGTTTCACCCACAAAGCTGAACTGTCTCTGACCTCAGGGCTATAAATCTTTGCCATTTTCTTGCTCACTTCTAAATTTGCTTTGTTGGAGGAAATGAGGTAACGTGCTGCTATGCAGCCAGGCCAGGGGTTAAGGCCTGGGATTAATGCCTCACCCTGGAGGATTAGGGACACAGGGTGATGACACAGAACTAGCAGGTCCACGTCTCACATCTCTCATTTCAATGTAACCTTAGCATGAAAGCTTATTCAAGGTTCTGTTCTGGGTCCTACAATAGGAACACATGCAAGTATGGAAACACATAACTTTAATATGTAAATATCCTACAATACAGAAATGTTTATGACTCTAAAATCTTACATCTTTTCCCATTTTATTTGTCCTGGTCATTTATTCCTATATGACCCTTGTCCCTGATTAGATGTATCAGTAAAGTCATTTTCTCACAATCTATTGACCTGATCAACTAGACTTCAGTTTACTGGTTGTCATGACTGGATATAAAATCCCTATGAGGAAATTCAAAGGATGTGCCACATGAATGTTTCAATTATTGACATAAACTTGATTTCAAAAGAAAAAAAAAGCCGCCTTCTACCTATTGCAGTTTTGCATATGCACTTCTAGTCCCATCATGTCACATATCTTTGTATATAAAAAGGTGTTTTTATACCATAGTTATAACAAAGTACAAAGATTTGTGCTCGGCCAGTTATTTGGTTTGACAGGAAAAAACTCCCAGTTGGTGCCACATTTTTAAGAAGAGTACATCTGTTGAATTTAGCGGCAGAGTTGAGAATGTGGAGAAACGGCATATTTTGCTGTCGACTCTTGCTTTGAGCTTCTGGCACCCAAGATGGAGACCTCCAGGCGTATCTGTGAGAAGGACTCTGCTATTGCGCTCAGGTGTTGATCAAAGCATGCCAGACTCAACAATATGTCAGAAGCAATGCTCGAAGATTTTGATCCACATCGACACACTAACATCAGACTGCAGATCTGTCAGCTGTATAGTCCACTGCATCTCAAAGCAGCTCTACCGGCTTGAGATCTGAAAACTAAACGGAACATTTTTAGTAATACACCATAAAATAGAATAAATTGGAGGCGATTTCTTCTTGCTCCTCCTCCTCTTCAAACCATACTAAAGGTTTCATGTTTGATATGAAAACAAAGAAACGGAGTTGACGTCAACGTTTTGCAAGAATGGTAATTGGAGTATTTCTCTAATCCTACAAAAAATTGGCTACAAAGGGGTCTGATGATAACACTGTCAGTGTTTTGGAGAGGTCATCTCAGATATCGATTTAGATCCACTAATAAATGTGGGCAAAGCTGAAAAGATGCAGAGTGCTACATGTGTGACTGTAAAGTTTTATGGAAAGCTTGCTGACGCTGACATGTGATGCATGTAATGGCTATAAACTTAAAAAGCAAGATTTGACAGGAATGTCAGACTCATGATGCTGGTCAAAGGTAACTTTCATTACGGTGCAGAGGAATGGGCGCGCAGAGGGCAAGTTCATTTTTAAGTCCTGGGTTTTATCAGAGCAAAACAACCCGAGCCTTCGGCTATTACACAGTAAAACTGTCAGTGTTGAATTAACACCCAAAAGTGTCTATATGTGTCCAAGTCAGCTGGTGTTAAATTCAACACTACAGAGTGTCACATTAACATTTACAATGGTGTTAGTGTTAAAATACATTAAAAGTAACATCAGTGTAGTGTTGATCACAAAACATAATGTGGTGTTTAAAAAGTAAATAATTGACCCACAAGTTGTCAATATTAATCAAATCCAGTGGAAAATATTCAAAACAAGACACAGAAATGGAAAGTTCAACTTTTCTTAAACCAATTTCAGTGTTATAGGTCAATGGTAATTTAACAAAAATATGGGTGTCAATCTTTTAACACTTTCAAAAGTGTTACTATAACACCAGCTGACTTGGACACATATAGACACTTTGGAGTGTTAAATCAACACCGGCATTTTTACTGTGTACTCTTAGCAAGATGCATTTATCTCAGCGGCAGTGAGAGACGGATAATCAGTTATTGTTCGGATTCAACTGCGAGGAGGAGGAGCGAGTTTCTTCACCTCTCCTGCCCGACGTGCTGAAACATCACACACAGCCTCCACCAGACCCCAGTCTTGATTTCATTCCAGCAGAAAGAGACAGTTACACAATGAATCCAATAAATCTCTCTGAAACCCAAAGTCACATCAATATAACGGGTTTGACAGCAAACGCTTTGGCCTGTAAACGATCAAAAACGCCATCTTCCCCGATTGATGCGCGACGTGTAACTCGTAGTCTTTGTGCGTTTGCAGAGCAGCACGCTTTCTTGTTAAAGTCTAATCTTTCTGGCTTCATTAATGTGAGTCAATCATTTATCTGCTGACCGCTCGACGCTTGAATCTTAACACTTGTTTGTTCCAGGGGCTGATAAACTGCGTGCTCTTTGCCAAGGTCAGCGCTCTCTGTGCAGCTGGCTGGAATCCCCCAGACCGTGTATCACGGATTAGTGCAGCTCTGCACGTATACACATTTCGTCCTGTGTCCCTTTCCCTATCTGTCTCTCCCGCTGCTTCCTCCTTTTTGTTGATGCAACAAGACTGAGCGCAGATAACAAAGCGTTAACGTGAGGTAAAGGCCTACAGCTGCTTGCTTGCTTGCTCACTTTATTTTTTCGCTGATTTTTTTCTCGATAGGTCAGCTGACCTTGTGGTTAATCGAAATTTGGCTAAAACATCAAATGCCAATCTTTTTTTTTCTAATTAATGTTTAAAATATGTCAGTTAAATCAACACATCTAGGTGGCTTATTTATTAATCCTTGCAACTTTTTAGCTTTCCTTGCTATTTATGGCAACTGGCAAAATTGAGAAATCATTGCACTTAGTGAGCAGATGATGGAGGTCAAGTCAGAAAGCCCCCCTCTTCCCCCCTCCCCCCACTTTAAAAATAGATGGAAGCACTCCGGTGTCATGGACAGTTTGTTTTTAAGATAGTGAGGAAGCAAGGAAAACCTGACATCAGAGATACTAATGAGACAGTGTGCTTAGGAAAATGACATTGAGCTGGATGACAACATCCTGAAAACATATGCTGACCATGCATATGCTTCGCATGGTTTTCCAAGCACTGACTGAGTGGAAAACCTAAATGCGGACGTGTGGGACACAAGAGGAAACACCTTGCCGGATGAATCTAAAGGATTTGTGCCTTTTTCGAGGAACGAAAGTGATGGAATTTGAGATTTTCTTATTATCCAGTCTGAAATCAAGTGGCAGAGAATCTGTAGCCAGATTCTTACCTTAATTTAAAATGAGCCACTGTTTCCATCGATCCATTCTCGAATCAAGCCACTCATGCATGTTGGCGTTGCTCTCTTATGCTGGTTCTGATTTGTTCTTTTTATTTGATTGGGACGTTGTTGTTTTTTTGTAGAACTACTCCTTCTGGTTTCTGGACATGAGTAGCTGGAAGGATTTTTGCTGTTATGTTTTTAATTTCAAACAGCGGTTGTGATGCGTATTTGCAACAACCAGGAGTAATTGGCAATACTCAAATAGTGCCTGACCTATGACCTCCCCTCCCCCCAATCCCAGAGTTCTTGAAAAGAGGGCTTCATGGATGCAAAGCAGGATCAAAGACCAGGAGGAAGTTCAGACCATCTCTTCCATTGATCATATCGGGCAACTCCAACATCGCTCTGCCCTGCTTTTTAACCAAATGGCCAGACAGAGATTTAAAAGCAAAAGCAAATGAGGTGGATTAGCCACGTTCGCCAATGACTGACGTTGTCATTCAAGACTTGTTATTATGAAATATTGTCTCTACTGCCTGTATTTTGAGTTGTTAGCATGTCATGACAGCAAACAGCTCTTCAGTCAGAGGCTTCTTCAGATTTGTTGCAATACTGCTAGTGGAGATCCGTCCTGCCTACAGCGTCAACATCCACAATGACTCTTTAAAGATACTTGGGTGATTTGAGGTACAATAACATTCAGTTTCACTTTAAGATAAAGTATTTTTTGAATTGAATTGAATCAAAGTGATGTTCTAAGCCAGGTTTCTACAAACTGCTATCCCAGAACCACATGTGTCAGGATTGAGCTGGTATAGATTGTAAACCCAACTCGGCATTTTGTCATGGGTTTGTTCAAACACTTTGGAATACGTGATATTTAACAACACATAACCTTTGACATCAAATCAGAACAAACTTTTTTTTCTTCTTTTAGGTCAAACAGGAATAACAAATGTCTATTTGCTAAATGTTGGCCTTTATTGAATAAAGGAGGTTATGTTTTCTCTTTGAACAGTGTGAGCAAATATCTAGTTTCAACTATGAGTCCATCAGTTCCAGTGAAAACTGTTACCCTGTGTGAATCTGTTCTTTTTTTTTTCCTAAGTATGGGCGTACACCTACATTAGTTTCCCATTGTGTTGGGAACTGTAGCGTGAGAGTGGACAGTAGGTCAGCTGCAATATTACATCAAACACTTGGCTGTCTTTAAAGACCATACAGCACACACATTGTAAAAAAGAAAGAAAAAAAAAAGCACACAGGAACACAAATACAAACTCCCAGCTGTGCGGCTCACTTTGCTCCTCACCCTGAAACAATCTGATGTGATGATAGGTGGAGTGTTTCTGAGTCCCAGTGGTCCTGAGAAGACAAAAGAGGGTCCGGAAGAGGCCCTCGCTCATCCTCGGCAAGTGCATGTTGGACCACTGATCCTTCTGCAAACACACACACACAAATACACTTGAAGGCACATTTTCACAGAGTGTGGAGACGCGATGTTTATGCGTATCTGTTTCTGTTGTTTTTAGATTTGTGTGTGTGTGTGTGTGTGTGTGTGTGTGTGTGTGTGTGTGTGTGTGTGTGTGTGTGTGTGTGTGTGTGTGTGTGTTGTTTTCTGGAATAAACTCTGTCAGAATCCAATATGGAGGCGAAACCATCATTTCTGAGAAACTTTTTGAGATAAGTGGGGAAAGAGGTAAGTTATTGGAGAAATAGGGGTTACCAGGCAAAACAATATTTTATGCATATTTTTAAAATCCTAAATAAAACAACACTACTTAGTGAAGCTTCTTCATGATCTGAATTTCATGATCATATACCAGATATACAAATGCTGGTATATATTTAATGTATACATCTGGTATACATTACCAGATGTATTTAATGTATACATCTGGTATACATTAAATATATACCAGATGTAATCCCTGGGTGTAAGTGATACAATGGTAAATTTGATTTATTTATAAGTGACGTTTATTGGGTTCAGTTTGTAACTCATTTAACTAACATTAACTCGAGTAAGCAGGTAGATATATATAAAAAAAAATCGCACCCATTTTATTGAATATCTGTGGCATATTTACAGCAAAAAATGAATTTTAAAAAAATTATTATAGTTAGAAGTTTTTGCAAGCACATAAAATTGCTAATTTCAGATAACAACCAAATACTTATAAAGTGTTTACAATTTTGATGATTTCATTTTATGAAGAGAGGAAATTGATATTTATCATCTATCCATTAATAGTGAATACATAACAAACTATTTCTTGACTGGCCTGTTTTTGACTCCCCTGATAAAACAGGGTTTTGAGTTTTTTATTAATAGCGTAATGGCAGTAAATATTTCTGCATTTCATAATGTTATTTTGTTATTAAACAGAGTAGTCTTGCATGATAGTTCACTTACCACTTGTTTTAAAGGCATGTGGAGGGCCACGATTCCTGTTCACACTACTAATGAAATAAATCGCAGAATGTAATTTGGAAAAGGGAAATGTATGTTTTGAGTTTCCCATTTTGTCTGGCAGCCATGTTCACTGCAATCTCAGGGAAGAGCTGAGAGGGATGTAATTTGTTGTCATTTGTTTATTAATTAGTTGCAGATTCATGACCGTTAAATTTGGCTTTTATCACAGGCACAAGCAACAGAAATGATTGGACAAATTTTAAGATATAACAGTTAACTCAATGAAACTGATCATGTTTTCCTCTGTGTGATCTGGGCTGCAAAATGGCCTCATGCTAACATCCAAGTTACATAAATATGACACTACATATAAATGGACACAGTGGAGCTGAAAATGTTGAGGTAGATATAAATAGATAGACATTTGACTAGATCAGGGGTTAGGACTATGGAGGCTGACACTGGCTGAGACCGTTGCTAGGTTATGATGTTTCATTATCCTATACTCTGGTGCTCTCGTGTGGCTTAACCCTGTAATTGCAATTTGTCCAGACATCGATTCCCCACAATTCTGAGACCAATAAGATAAGCATCAGCTCAAATTATGGTCAAATATAAATTTGAAATATGTTTGGTCAAAAACGGTACTTAAATGCGACCTCCATATGATATATTTAAGCTTCTCTCCAACATAATCACCAGATGGCGCTGTGGTGACTCCTCACCACGCTTTACCGGAAGTGATTCCGGGGTTGAGCGTGACCACGTGACAGTTCAAAGGGCATGCAGAGGTCGTGTTGTGCTTTCCCTTCTTCCTTACATGTTTGTTTGTATTTAAACCAGCCGGTTCTGGTGATGTGATGGCTTTCCTGACCCTCTTCGTGAGAAGGCAGCTGCCGCAGGCCGTCAGCTACTTCGCTCGCGTGGCGGAGCTGGGCCGGCCCGGCCGGGGCGGCGGCGGCGGCGGCGCCCGGCTGCAGAGGCTGCATGGCTCGGCGCGGCAGCGGGTCGGGGACAAGGGGCCGTGGGGCAAGAGCCAGCGGGGTCCGGAGCAGCCACTGCAGCAGTACCACCTCACAGACCTCGACAAGGCGGACGCTTTGGTAGGATTTTAGTTCAGAAGGAGAAATGCGGAGTTTTGAATGTTATATTTGGATTCTTTTGCTTCTAGCTTCAGTGTGTCGATATGTTGTGTTTTCTTATGTTTTGCAGATGCTGAGGAAGTCGCATGAAACAGGTATCTCATTCTCCTACACCCACACGCTGTGCAGCCTAAAATAGATGCATCTGTGAAGTAGGGCTGTAGTGATACAATAGTCTCACGATACGGTACATGATATTTTGCCCACGATATTGTGTATATTGTGATATTCAGCAAGCGATACAATTCAATACACTTGCGATTTTCTGAAAGGTTTTAGAGGGACAGAGGGATTTTGGTGACATTTTGTGACTGTTATAGAGTTGGGCTGAATTAATTTAGCTGAAAACTGACTAAACGCACCAACTACACAATACCTGGCTCTGGTTGGACACAGACTTAAAGTTGACAGCTGGACAAAATGAATCAAAGTGGCGAGAAAACATGTTTTTTTTTAATTGAAACAGTACAAACTGTAGCTTACATGCATTTGTAAAGTAAATAAAGTGCACTAAGTATCTGCTCTGAATAGTTTGATACCATTTTAACCTCGACACTTAACATCTGAAGGAATCACTCTAAGCCTGATGACCGAATCAGTCTCCTGGCGAAGCAAGCAGTGAGTGAAGAAGGTGACAGTTGGATGTTACGATACTTGCAGATGAATATAGATTTCTTTCTAGGAAAGAAAATATATCATGATATCGACATTATTATACAGCCCTAGTGTGAAGCCTTTTTCAGGTTCTAGCTTTTAACGATGCAGTTTCAGTTAGAAGTTACCTTTATTTAGGCCTTTTAACTATCTGCTTTGTCAGTTCTTCTACCACGATTATTTCTTTCACTTTAGCAAAGTTGCTGCAACATTTTTTGTTTGTTTTGTTTTGTTGTCATGAATGAGGTCTGGGTGTAATTCTGGCTAAATATTCTGATATCTGAACACGCTTCTTGACAGAATTGTTAGGGTTTTTCAAACCGATGGGTTTCTGAGCAAAGTCCACCAAGTTTTAATATGACTGAGGTTGTATGCATCCAAAACCCATGTTGATGTGTGTGTTGTCATGTTGGAACACCTTATTGTGTCAAAATGTCTCCCAGCTAGCTCTTTTTGTTTAGATGAAACGCAGTAATGTGGAGGTACTCGTTACTTCACCCGCTGTGGTGAAATGGAAAACTGCCACTGGAGGCCAAATGGACCTCCAGCTGGATGCCACCACCACCATGCTTGATAATTGAAAACGTACTCCTGCATTTGAAAGCCTCACCTTGACTCCTCTAAACATACATCTTGTCATAGTCTGATCTTGTCACCAGTCTGATATCCGTGTGCTTTGTTCATTTTTCGTCTATCTCAGGATGGCAGTGTGACTCAGATGTTTAAAATGTAGACACATTTGGGTGTTTAAACAGAACAATGACGTAAAACGCACAAGACCAGTGTTTTGGCCTTACTTAAACTGCTGACTCCAATCCTGTTGAAATTATATGGAAAGTGCTTAATAGCCGTCTCATCATAAAGATATGTCATGTGTTCAGATACTCAACAGAAATCATACTAGCACGTTTATGTCATGTAATTATTCCTAAATGTATAAAGAGTGGTTAAAATGCACCATTAAAACATAAATCAGGTGTCAATGAACAGGATATAATTTGATCTGCTGAATGTATTTAAAACATTCAAACCATATTTTAACATCGTGATTAGTTGAATCATGAAAAATTAATTCATGATTTCTTTTTTGGCTGTATTGTTTACGTCATCTTGTGTTTTTATGTGCATTTATGAATCTTTCAGTATATTTATTTCTGCCTTGCTTTATTTATTTTTTGGACTGTGTTGTCACTTTCCATTTATTTTTCTGGAAGGATCAGGAAGATCTGAGTCTTTCTCTTTATCTGTCTCTTACTCTGGTTGCTGAGTGTCTGCAGTTTAGTCAGAAACTCACCGTAACCTGATGTGGAACTGGCTGTCGGTGTTCACATGTGTCGGGTTTCTACGCAGTCTGACGAGCTCAGAAAGAGCTGAATGAGTAACGGGGGGAAGAAGCTTCCAGACTTTATTCTGTTTCCTGTGTGATGCTCTGTCGGTCTGTAACGTCTCTTCGTGGTTTCGCAGGGTTCCTGTCGTGGTTCAGGAACGGCTTGCTGGCGACTGGGATTGGAGTCATCGCTTTTGTCCAGAGTGAATTGGGACGGGAAGCAGGATACGGTACGAGTTTACTCGAGCTTAAATCGCAGAGTATTGAGGGAGTAGTAAAGAGAATAAAAAAGAAGGAGAAAAGCCTCTTTCCTCCCTACGGAGGCTGAACTGAACCACCATGGCTGACAATCCAAACAGTGAGCTGGAAGGTTTAAACTCCCTTAACAGGAGGGAGATCCAGAGAAGAGACTTTGCAACCCTAATTAGAGGAAAATGCAAACAAACGTCTTGTTTGGAGGCATTTTGCCCCAATGCTGCTCGCTGTGCCACGACATGGGAGACATCAAGAGTCTTACTACAAAGTACTTTTAAAAGACCAACACATTTATCAGAGATTTAAAAATGCGCTGTAAAACTTATGTATAGCCAAAGGTGACATAAATCACCTAAATTAGGCATAACTTTGACCACCAGAAGGCGGCAAAGTCCCTCTGACATGTTTTATATATGTTAAAATGGCATCACAAGCACTAGTGGTAGGTAGCCTGTACTTCCGCCATCTTGGCTGTGTGGTGCTTTAGTTTGAATTTCATTATCTGTAAGGCCGTAAAATGTTAATATAAGGTGATAACTGTTTGGAGAAGTGAAGGGAACAAAGGAAGAGAAGGTAGGAAGGAAACAAAGGAGGACAGAATGAAACAGAGCAGAAAGAAATCAAGGAAAGAAAGCAAGACAGGAGAGAAGAAAGGACCTAGAGAAGATGTATGTAGATGACGAGAAGGCTGGAAATTCATTCATTCAGACCTGAATCACATTGTTGACTTTTCCAGATGGTGGGAAAACCTTCATTTCTATTCCAGGAGTGGCAGTAATTGTATTTATTGTACTTTGTCTCAAGTTAAAATATGTGGTCATTACATTCATTTCTATCCAATGTATTGCACAGTCTCTAAATCATGTTGATAGAAACTGAAGGTTGCTGTAGTGTTAAATTCTTTAAAACGAATGGATCTAACTGGGCTGTGGTTTATTAAAAATAAATAATTCCCTCCAAAAATTGTTGTTGATGAGAAAGAAAAAAAAAACGCCTTTCTCTCTCTGCTGTAAAATCGATGGTGTTCAGATGAAACATTGTGTCAGATATTTGAGTTTTTGGTCTTCACGATCTCTCAAGGATTTCTGACTGAAATCATCAGCAGTGAAACAGAGTCAAGGCCTCGTGTTTTCTTTTTTAGTATTAATCACTGATGTGCATTTCTGGTATTCAATATTACGTGCAGATTTTTTTTTTTTTTTTTTTTAAATCATTCAACTATTTTTGATTCCTCATCATCGGTTTCAAAAACAAACGAAAAAAAAAACCCTTTTGCATTCACTTCCTGACTGACCCCAGTAACAGCACGCCGATGCGTTCCTCCACAGCCTTCTTCATCCTGGGAGGCGTCTGCGTGTCGTTTGGCGGCGCGTCCTACGTTGGCAGCCTCTTCGCCCTGCGGAGGCTGATGCTGCTGTCGGTGCCAGCTCTGCTGCTCCAGGGCACCATGGTGGGCACCGTCGCCCTCTTCTGGCTCTGCGCCGTATCGCTGTACATCGGCCGCCTGGAGGTGGAGATCATCCACGAGGACGAGGACGGGGACGGCGGGGAGGACGACGGAGAGTGCCGGGAGTGCCGCGAGCGGCGGGAGCAGCGAGGTCACACAGGCTCCCAGGACAGTGAGGACAGTGGCAGCAAGGGCCAAAACAAATAGCCATCTTCCAGGAATGCTCAGTGTGTGTGTGTGTGTGTGTGTTTGTTTTGTTTTTTTCTTGATGCTCTGATTCAGGATTTTTCTTATTTGTATGTCTGTGCAAAATGCATACATGTTCATGTGCAGACTGTGAGCTTAAAAGATGCAAACCTGTCATCTATTGTTATAAAAAATTATTCAGGTGAAGAAAAACTTTTAACTTTTTTTTTAAAAACATTTAAGGATGCTGAAAATTGTGTAAAATCTGTTTATTTGCTGAATAAACATGTTTTTTCTAAAAACTCTTTTAGTTCATTTAAAAGTATTCACCTGTTTATTTTGTTTTTTTTTATTTGATACTTATGATTTACTTTTTGTGCCACTGTAGTCAGTCAGTCTCCTCTCTTTGCACTGTTTGTCTTATCAACCTGATCACTAGACTCAAGGCTGACCGTTCACTTCAAGTCTTCAAAATAACAGGGAATGACAGTTGCTTTGTCTCAAAAGGTGTTTTTTAATTAATCTGAGAAAATGACAATGAGGGCGTAAGTTTTTTTTTTATTATTATTTTACCACTGCAACAGCACTTTTGTCAAGCTTTGATTTCTGACACTATACTTCCTTAAAACAGTTTGGAAACAGGATATTTTTCACAGTTCTCTCTGTGTTTATGTATTTTGTTCTGTATTTTTTTTTTAAATCATGTATAGTACCAAACTATATCTGAAAATCTCTTTACAGTAAATCTTCTGTTTTCAGGTTATGTCTTTAAGTTCAGTTTTAATGGATGCAAGGAGTTGATGCTGGTAATTATATTGAATTTGTGGAGAACGGGGGTTTACTATCGTTTACTTATGTGCACCACAGTGCATACAATAATAAAACCAGAGGAAATCTGTAGTGACCCAGCATCAGTGTTGGATTTTTTTTTCTGATAAATCCCCAGTGGCATATTCACATTTGATGTAAAAGCTCTTCTTTCGAAGCATGGTTGATTTCTTAGGTGATCATAACCACACACTATGGCGGATCTCGCATTTTGTAAACCTTATTTATCAGCTATCTTGTCAAATATAAACCCTGATGTTAGTATGTCCAGCCTGGTCTATTGTAGCATTAGCTAATGCTACATTAGCTAGTGTAGCATTGAACTACATTAGCTAATGTATTCATAATAGTATAAAATAATTTGTACAGCTGCTGTGAAAAAAAACAAAGTCTGGTGTAAATCTTTATACCAATCCATGCTCTATTCTCTACTCAAAACAGTAAAAATAACTTCAAAAGTGGAAAACTGTTGAATTACTGTTAGCTTAGCGTTAGCAGCCTAATAAGTTAGCTCCTGGTAGACTGTAAAACTGCATACTGTTGCTTAGATAAGAACAAGTGTCACAAATGCTTTAAATGCAGTAGTAATTATGAAAAGACGTAGCTAGCTTTAGCGGCTACATTGTCAAATAAGAAAAGGATCTAAATTTATTAAAGTGAGGTATTTTGTGCTAAATTAATCTAATCATATATGTGATATTTTAAAGAATAGATCTCCAATTGACCAAATATTTTTCAGATTACACCTTGATATGCCCCCCACACATCTTCTAATTTGATATTCCTCCTGATTTTTTTAAATTTAATTTTATTTTTTAAATTCCAGAAACATGGCTGACAAAACTGATGGCAGATTAGTCTATTACTAAAACAATTATACTGCTTTATATTTAATTAGTATAATTATTTAATTAACCTTCTTGATCACTGCACTCACATTTTGCTGCAGGGAAGCAGAGTGAATGCATTAGCACAGCTCTCCTCCCCAGCACCGGCTTAATCCAGCCATTAACTCCACCAACAGACTCCTCTAAGCCTCTCTGAGAGTCTCCAGCATCCAGTCATTTCATCTTCTGTTTATTCAGGTAACTGCTTTTCTCATCCTTAAAAATAGGTATTTCCCAAGGTATTAAGGGCTGTTTGAAAACCCCCTGTCTCACAGCCAGTTGAAGATTGCTGCTAAAATTCCAGTTTTTCTTTCTTTCTTTCTTTTGTCTCGATTTAATTGCTTTTCTTTTTGGTTGCCCACGATGAATCTAAATCAAACTTCTAAAAAGCCCACAACTTTAGCACGCTTAGGTAATTGCAATTTAATAAAGGTTAACGTTAGCTTTACCATTTTGGGAACAGCAGGCACGTGATATGATGGATCTAAATATCACATCCTTACTAAAGTGATAATATTTAGGTTTAGACTTTGAATGGGCCATTGCAAAACTTTAATTGTCTTTCATTGAAGCATTAATAGTCCAAATAGTCATTTTTTATTTGGAAGAGAAACGTTCCGTAATAGGAAACAATACAACAGGAAATTATTATTGTTACAACACTACCAGTAACTCCTGCCAAACCTAAAAAACCCATATCATCTAATCATGTGCATCTAATCCGATGTCATATGATGTGATTGTGTATTTTAAACCATTTTAAGTGAGAATAAATATTGTATATTGAATAAATATTGTAATATCCTGTTTTATTCCTATTAATTAATATTAATATTAATATTAATTAATATTAATATTAATATTTATTATATTCATATATTATTTAATCACTGAAAATGAAAGCTTCTCCAAAGACACATAAACGTCTCAAGATACGGTTTTAAAAAGTTCTGTAAGTCACGAGAAATAAAAAAAATAAAATGCATTGAATTGCACACACTGCTTAAAATCAATGCATCGTGAGGGGCTGTCGTGTTTTTTTTTTTTCTTTTTGTTTTTTTTTTAATTTTGCAAATGAGGCTGAAGATAATGGGTAAATGCAGAGTCAGTAGATGCTCCTGCTGCAGTGGGAGTCAAAAGATGTACAAACTGTGTTTTCTGTACATGCATAATTCTTATAATGAGCTTCTCATCTGCGCGCATGTATATGAGACGAAATGAGCAGCATGTGGCTGTGTGCGTGTGCATGTGTGTGTGCGCGTGTGTTGGTGTGTGCTGGAGTTGGGCAAGGGTGGGCTTTGTGATAACCATCTCTGACTGGGTTAGGGTAAAGGTTTGTGAAATCTCCCAGCCATCGACACACAGCGTTGCTGTTTAGACTCACCCCACCAGCTCCCCGTCTTCCTCTCCTTTCTCTCATCTATTCCCTCCTCTGCTAAGTGTTTTCAGTGTGGCTGGATTTCACATTCGAGGTCCGACTGAAGGCTGTGCTGTGGTGTGACCACCACCCTGATTCCTCTGCCGGCCTCTCCTCCTCAGATCCCTCCTCCATACCCTTTTCGCCCTGGACTTGTCTCTCCTCACGTCCGATCGCCCACCCCTCCTCCTCCTCCCCCTCCTCCCCCTCCTCTCCCTTCTGCGGCTGCATCTGACTGCACAGGTCTGTTTGGCATGCAGGAGGCTCCTGAGGCCTGGCGCGTCTAAAGGGCAGGGTGCCCAGAGGCAGGAGACGCGGCCTCACTGACAAACACCGTCTATCCGAGACCCTGAGCAGCCGAACACAGCCGGCCGTGAGTCCCGGCCTCCTCGTGCAATTTCCAAAAGCCTCAATTTCACATTAACGGCCCCTCAGCCCTGAAAAGTTGGGTTCACCACCTTTGCTTTATTTCGAAAAAGCAGCCGACTCATCTGCTCTCAGGTGTTAAATATCATACACACGGATCAAAGGATCTGGCTTCAGACGGAGTGAAGTTTAAACTCGTTTGAGGAGAGGAGAGGCTGGTTGGGGGAAAACAGTGACAAAGATGAAAACCTTACGAGTTTTATATATATATATATATATATATGTATATATATATATATATATATATAAGAGGAAGAATGAAGGACAAGGAGTGTAACTCCCATGCAAGGTAGAAACTGTCTCCCCGCAATGCCTCACTTTATTATTCCCTCTCATATTTGTACTTTTTCAAATGCATTTACATGTGCTGAGGTATTTCCCCCGGGAGCACGACTCTAATTCAGGGGGTAAGATAAGCCATCAAAGTTAGTGACAGAGAGGGCGTAAGGGCGACTCAATGACAGCCTGAGCTGAAGACGAGTCGGGGGGGGGGAAAGGCTGTCATGACTTATGCTGGCGCACGCGCACACACACACACACACACACACACACACACACACACACACACACACACACACACACACACACACACACACACAC
>CAEGAF010181090.1:0-23289 GCA_903067075.1 Micropoecilia bifurca | reverse complement strand
ATCACTCTAAGCCTGATGACCTGGTGAAGCAAGCAGTGAGGGAACAAGGTGACAGTTGGATGTTACGATACTTGCTGATGAATATCGATTTTTTTTTTTCTAAAAAAGAAAATATTGATATATATCGCGATATCGATATTATTATACAGCCCTATTCCTCCCTCACTTCCTTTTGTTGATTCCTTCCTAAGTTTGTTTCTTCCCTCCCTTCTTTACATCCTTCCTTGTTTTAATCTTCTGAGAAGTTTCTCCATCAGTGTCTTTAACCAGAAACATGAATCTCTGTCACGGCCTCCCAGGGGTCAGAGGTCGCCGTCTGACCCGGCTCTGTTCTGTCTGTTTGCTCTAGTTAGACTGTGGCCCTTCACTTACAGGTGGAAGATGAAGACGACCTGCGGGACCAGACCTCTGACGAAGATGACGAAGATGAGGATTAGAGAGGAAACACTACAGAGAGAAGAAGAAGAGACTTTCCTGCCTGAGAACCGGAGGACCGGCTTTGCGCTCGCCGATCCGGTTTCTCCTCCCGGCTGCCATGTTGTCTTCGTTTCCCCGCGTGTTTTGTTTCTGGACGTTTCCGTGTTCAAGCTGAGGTTCTGCTCAGAGGTTTAAGCTCGTCAGCACGTTCATCTCCACAGTGTATTTTATTTTATCCTGCTGTTCTACGTTTTCTAATCACAAACACAGAGTCTAGGTTGATTCTAACATCACTGAAGTGGGAAATCGGCTGTGGAGGAGTTTGGAAAGTAGCACATTTCACCTGGATTTCCTCCGTCTCACCTTGACGGCTGAACCGCTCTACAATATGCTGCAAAACACTGAAAAACATGTAAAGACCGCGGAAAATAAGACGTATTTTTTCAACTTTTTGTGCAGTTCTGGCATCCAGCTTCTGTATGATACTGTGTAACTTATCAATTTAAGAGCCACATTGAAAAGAATTAATAATCTATCTGTATGCCGTATGGAAACATATTTGTAGATAAATTAAATTTTACTAAATCTACAACCCAAGACATTTTGTGTTTGTTTTTCGCAGACTTTTCTGGGAAGGTAAATTTATTTACAAGGCAGCTTTCATTCAGATTGTGTTACAGGAAATTAGAATAGAAATATCCTTTATTAGCTGCATTTTTATGACCAACATCCTCAAAACTTTGTCAATAAACTTAATTTACATTAAATAAGAGACGCAATTAAAGCCACTTTAACGGCAGTAAGAAGTAAAAATGCATTTGGTGAAAAGTACTGAGTAACTGATTAAATGATCAATTATTTCATATTTATAAATTACTTAATCAAACAGACCAACATAAAATTAAGTGGAAATTTTGGTATTTCAAGGACGAACATGACAATAATTCGTATAACAAAACATTTTTCCAAATCAGTTTCTTTCAATAAAAAACTTATGAAACTTTAATAAAAACTGCAGGTGTGTGTCTGAGTCTGCTGAAAGTTTGGCTACAACACGTTTGTTTTTCCTTCAATGGGCAGAAAATCCAGAAATTTTACTTCATAATAAAATTTTTCAAGTTAAAATAAAAAGTATAGAGTAGTAAAACACTTCTAAAAGTACTTTCCCCCCAATTAATACTTAACTAAATCAGACATTAATGTTTTTATGTCGATATTAAAAACTGCAACAGAACGCCCCTTAAATTGAAAATATTTTACTTAAAAGGCGAGTAAAAATCCTTCTCTTTAGATGAATTATTCTGTAATTGCGTTATTTGGTCAGAAGGGGGCGTTAAATATCCTGACATCCTACATGACTTCATATGTTCACATTAAAAATGAACGTTCAAAACACTAATGATAAACTGGTTCCACCTACAGTTAAGATTCAAACATCCTGGGTCTGCATTACGTCATCGTCACGTGAGCGTCTCCGTCCATTCAGATCTCTGATCAAAAGGTGAAGCAGCTGGAAGGTCCAATATTATCCAGGCACATAATGGGACTCGACACGTATCCGCTGTTCTCCACACGTCAGCATTTCACCGTGAAAGATCCGGATCCCACTCATTAAAACGGAACCAGTTCACAACACACTGAATAAAATCAACATCCATTTCCGCCCATATAGAATCTAATCACAGTCTGATTCATTTAAGATCCAAAACCATTGATCGATCCGCCGCCTGCAGTCAAGTTGAGGTGTAAACTTTGCAACAATCACTGTTTTCCGTTGACTGTCGGTTTGATTGGGGTTCGAAGTTGTAATATTTATGTTTTCAGCTGCTGCACTGCGTCCTCCCCGCCTGTGGAGGCGCTGCACCAAGAACTGCTCAAGGAAACAACACAAACATTAGACACTGAGGCATCTTCCTCCTTCACAAAATGTAAATAAAAATGGAGTATCGTCCAAGTTTAGCGACTGCATAACTTTTCTTTTGTCCTTGGTACAAGAGCAGAAGTCATTTCTCTCTCTAGCGCTAAGCTAGCGCGTTTGTTTTGGTTGTATTTACCCAGAATGCCCTGCGTTTCAGGCCGCTTCCTGCTTTTGGAGCGTCTGGTCAGCTTGTCGTTCTCTTATGCATCTGAACCGCACCAGAGTTCACTTTAACGATCTGAGACAGAGGTCTGTAGGAGGACCAGAGTCCACTTGCGCATTCACACCTCCATAAATGAACCGGAATTTACAGACAGTGATTAAACTGGACTGGTGTGAATAATTTAAGGGCTTTATCTAGGCCACAGATAGATCTTAAGGGGGGGCAGGCAGGGCGTCACAAGGTTTTAAGGACAAGGGGGGCTTAGGCCTCAGGAGATGCAGGTCAGAGAAGAAGTAAATCTCCACTTGTTATAGTGTATAAGCTCGTTTTAGCACTGCAGCACAGCTAGCTCCAACAGGAAGTAACAAAAGCACCGTTAAAAAAAAAGTCAAACTGACTGCAAAAATATTTTTCTCATCTAGTATTTTAAAATAATTGTGGGGGCAATGAGTGTTAAACTATTTTTGACAGTCCTGGACCCATTACGCCCTCGACCTGATTTTGGAGGAACATAAGACAATGGATGGATGGTTTCTAATCATCATTTGCTTATTATGCAAAATCATATTTAAATACATTGTTCCACCTGGTTCCTTAAAATGAAAGCTCTTGTAAGGATTGTTATAAAAAATATTATTGTTTAATATATTGTTATTTTTTTCTTGGTAAATGTTGCTATTAACTTCATCACAGTTTACCAAGAAGTTATGTATTTTCTGAAATATAACTCCTTTTGAGTCAGTTTTAGTTGTTCTTACCTTTTAACCCATTGGAAAAATAGCTTTGACACCTTGGTACAAAATTAATGATCCAAGAAAGTAGCTTTCCCCACTCATATTTCAATTTATGCTAAACTTTGTGGAAAACAGAAAAACATAAAAAATAATCTTATCAAAGGGACATAGACTGTTCTATTTGGTTTAAAAACACATAAAGAGGGTGGGAAATGGACAAAATAGCTAAATAAATTCATCCCAAAATACACAACCTGGCAAAAAAATTTAGGCTATTTGCATCAACACAACCAAATTTATGCAAAAATAAAAAATAACAGAAGGAACGATTGGCGGGGAAAGGGGGCCAGCAGGGTTAGGATCGCCCCTGGACCCAAAAGGTTTAGGGTCGCACCTGGACCTTTGTTAAAACCGGCCAGTAATCAAGCCGACACACCCGCTTCAGCTGTCATCAATTCAATAATGGAGTCCAAATAATTCACCACTTTCCCTGATAATTACCTTTTATCAGTTTATTCATTTTTGACGAGTTTTAAGATGAAATATGTTTGTTTTTCTTGCAGAATGGACTTTATTCTATTTATAGCAGCTTTATTGTTTCTGATCCTAATGTCCCTGAGTTGCACCTGATGCCGTCGCCGCTCCCTCCTCTTCCTCCTGCCGTCGTCGCATCATCATCCTCTTCCTCCACCTCCTCTTCCTCTTCCTCCTCTTCCTCTCCAGGCTCCAGTCTGTCAGGACGCCGAATCGTCCTGTCTTGCAGTTTCTGCAGATCTGTAGTTGTTTTCCTGTCGGACTTGTGTGTCTCACAAGGTGAAGCCGGACACTGTGACTTTTCCAGCGGCCGCCATGCAGCTGCCACCGATGATCTGACGACGCCGCAAAGTGCCACCGGATCCGGATCCAAGTCCAGCAGCACCAGCAGAACCAGCAGAACCAGGAGAAACCGACACATGACCGTCTCAAAGGTGAGTTGGCCTGGGTTTATATCTGTCATTTAAAGTTGCAGATGTTTCTGTGGAGGATTATTTCTGGAGCTTTGCAGAGTCTGAGCTGCTGAGCTGCCATTCGGCTGCGGGAATAACAGGCTGTAACATCAGGAGGTTTTAACCTTCACACTGTTGCACGATGGTCAGTCATACTGGTTCGAAAACATCGAAAACATAAAGTAAACGTATTATTCAAGGGTTTGTTTTCTGTAAATTTGCATGTTTTTTTTTTTTTTTTTTTTGCTTTAAGCTAATAAAAAATGTATCTGAAAATTAGAGTTAAATAATTTTCAGAGCAGAAATGTTTTGCAGATCCAACGATGTGATTAAGCCGATTAATGTAAAGTTAAGTGGAAGAAAAAAGTGTGAGGGTAAATATTGTGAAAATGACGCCATCCCACATATCAACAGGTAACTGTACCTGTGTGACCTCATCAGATCCAGTCATCAGTTTTAAGGATATTAACTAAACATACACATTAGATTAGCTGCATTTTCACAATAAATGAGCAAAAAGTTGTCTATTTTGTTAATCAACAACTCCCACAATATTGCAGTTGCTGTTTTTCCAGTAAATGAGGAACTGAATTAATTTGTTTCAATTTGTGTGATAAGTCATTAAAAAACAGCAGCACCATGATCCTCCTCCTACTTCCTGTTGTTGTCTTCTTTGTGGTTTCTACCAGGAGTAACATCTGTGTGTGTGTGTGTGTGTGTGTGTGTGTGTGTGTGTGTGTGTGTGTGTGTGTGTGTGTGTGTGTGTGTGTGTGTGTGAGGAGTATTTATCCATTGCAATTCTGCAAAGTAAACCAATTTTAGAAACGGTCGAAACAAAAACAACCTCAACTTAGTTTCAAAACTTTCATATATATATATATATATATATATATATATATAAAGAGCTTTTATTTTAATTACCGTTTTTCCATTCAGCAAATTTATGTTCAAAATGTAAAATTGTGGAACTAAATGGTGGATTAAAATGCACCACATTCAGTTTGGTTCATATATTTTTCAGTTGGTCTGATGCAAATCTCTAATCTGCTGAGAACCAGAATATTTGGGTTTTAATTAGAAATAAATTCATTTCTACTGAAAATGATAAACACTTTTTTTTCCTTCTCTGCATGACACATTTCCACAAAAAATTATCAAACTGGCAACTTTTTCACATCAGGCTCAATGTCAGCAGTTTTTCAGTTGCAAATGAAATGTTTTTATCTTATTGTTACATGTTTTTAAAGAAGGTTTATTATTAAATGTGACAGTTTGGGAAATGAAAGCAACTCTACTGTGCAATCGTTTTAAACCAAAGTCTTTTAAAGTCTCCAGAGCTTCTTCAGTTGGACTGACAGCTTTGGCTTTCCTCAACATTCATACATATATATGTATATATTTTCTATTTAGTTAGTTTTTTACTCTTTATTTTTCTTATCTTTAAGCTGATCTCGTATTTTCTCATATTTGGCTGCAAAGATTAGGCTGAAAGTTTGCAAAAAGAGGCCAAAGAAAATCAAGAAAACTTCCCAAAGTCGTTGGCTTAAAAATGGAAAGACCTGCAGTCATGTAGGGCTCATTAAAACGCACATTAACTATTTAGTATCGACATTCTTTAATCTATGTTGCAGCTTAAACAGTCAAAAATATCAACATGTTGGCCCTGGGGAGTGAAAGTCTGCATCATCAGCCTCTCTGCTCATGAAAAGTTACATTTCCTGGGTTACAGTAAGCCGTATGTGGCTGAACTTTGACCCCCCACTGGGTGGCTGTATGCTTCCCATCCATTGTTTCACTCTGCTGTCTGAATGCAAGCAAACTGGAGACAATAGACAAACCAGTGGAAAGATGTGTGCTTAACGAGCCGAGTGTAACGGCCACAATTTAAAGACGATTTGCTGGTTTTCTGCTGTCCTGTGGCAAATTACCACGAGGAAATGTACAAACCCAGATGTTCTCAGGCTCAACTCTTTGTAATTTACATCTTTGGCATCTTTAACAAAATACTTCTGCAGTATTTTATATTATTTCTAGTTGGGGTGAAGCCATCTTATTGTTACCCGTGGTAACAATAAGATGGTTTCCTATGACGGCGTTTTATAGCCAATGTTGATGGAAAGGCGGAATTTTTTTCTCAAATTAAAAAAATTGTGGGATTAATCTCAGAAATTTTCTAGAAAAATATGGACGTTTCTGAGCTTTAAAAGTTGAAAACATGAAGGAAAAAACCTAAATGTTTGAGATTAATCTAAGAATTTCAAAGTTTTCCAGCAAATTTTTCACTTTTGGAGCTCAGAAATGTCCTTGTTCAAAACGATGTTAATCTTTTTTATTATGTTTTTATTTTTTTTTAAAGCAGGTTTTCCACTTTAGGAGCTCAACTTGAACTTGTTCTCCATCCAGGCTAGAAATTTTCTTGAGATTAATCTCAATGGGGTTTTTTTTCTACCAAATTTTCCACTTTTCAAGCTCAAATGTCCATTCTTTCTGGAATATTTCTAAGACTAATCCAAATTTCCAAGGCTTTTTTTTTTGGAAGATTAATCTAAAGTTTTAAGGGTTTTTTTGTCTAAAATATTTTGGACTTTTCAAGCTCAGAAATATATTTTTTGTCTTTTCTATCTGCACTGGTCCTAACACACAGCCGTAGTTTTACACTGTCGATGCATATTAAGGTAAATTTGGTGTGTGGACAACTCAAATTGGCAGTTATAGAAGTTTGTAGATGGAATTTCAATTATTCACGCATATTTAGTTGCTCCACCTTAGAATACCAGCTTTACAACTTATTTGAAAAACATGGAAGTTTCTGAGGTTTTGAGTTTTTGAAAAGTTTTATTAGTTGCAAAAATGTGCATAAGTGAGGAATCTTTAGAAGACATTAGCATAGAAATTAAGAAATAGATACTTCCTTGCAGGTTTTATGTCAGGAGATGAAACGCGGTCGGTTTCTGCTCGGTTGCGGTCGAATGCAAATTTTCACGCCGGCCAGAACAAAGGCAAACTTCAGTGCGTTTCACTGTGATTATGATAAACCAACAAGTTTGAAACGTGATGAGCTCAGTTGAGCTCAGATGTGCTCCATCCAGTCTGAGCGGCAGGAAGGGACACAAAGCCGGCACTTGTAATTAACATCTACTTCTTAATTTTTAGCATTTATTTAATGTTTTAATGTTGCATGCATGTTTGAGAAATCCTTTAATCTCCATGGCAACCATTCAGCTGTGAAAAACGCCGTGTTGGACGTAGCTCCGCCTTCAAGGTGCAGCTCCTCCCCAACCAGCTCCTTCAGACTAGCCAGCAGCAATTAGCAAACACCTGGTGGAACTGCTGAGCTAAACGAGGTAAAAACATAATGAAAGGGTTAATAGAGGAGTGATGATGTAATGACTTCCTGAAGGTGGAGTTTCAGAAAGAGCAGAAGGTTTTAAAGAGACAGAGGCCCAAATTCAAGGCATTAAACCAGGAAGTAAAGTTTCTTTGAAATAATATTTCATATATTCAGCTTGTTTTAAACTCAAGGTAATATAATTACTTAATTGTGTTATAAAATGGCTCTATGTGCCTGGAAAACACAAAGTTTATACAACCCTTCAAGACTTTCATTTGTAATTTCTTCTACGTATCGATTTGGTGAGATGCATGCCACACTTTCCAGATTCTCTATGAAACAGAATTTGAATCCTATGAAACATTTTTCCATCAGTTTACAATAATTCACTCCTTTTGTTTATTATGTAGAGTCCTGGCTAAGTTTTCTGGGTTTTACTGCGCTTAAATACTTTTGCGTGGCGCTTTTGTCCTCAGGGTGTTTTATCCTCCTGCCTTCTATTATCCAACCTGAGTAACTGGAATCATTATGTAGTTCAGGAGGTGTCGGCCCAACACTTTCTGTCCAAGTTGGCGCAACACCAGAACCCCTGACTGTCGGCCAAACACTAATGGTCTGGCTGCTTATCTCCGCTGCTCTGAATAACACGAATATTAAACTGTTTTCCTGGAAGTCTTATGGTGAAAGATGAGTTTTTGTAGGATTTCTAATAAAATCTTGTTGCGCTTCTACGTTGCGCCTGTGGCTCGCCATCACACACATTCCTCAGGTTCCCAGTCTCTGTCCAGTCGGTGATCTGGGCGGTTTGCTGTGTTCAGGATCGTTTCAGCTCAGATGTTTTTTCTTTTGACGTGAAAAGGGAGTTTTTATGTTACCTTGGCGTCTGTCTGTCACTCAGATCCTTTATTCACCTGATGGCTCCTATAATGGCTTCAGGAATGTTTGCTGAATGTTTACTAAGCAGCAAACATTCAGCTGTGGCACTGAGACGCTGAAACGTGTCTGTCAGGCTGATCAGGTGAAGTTAAATCATCGATCGGCCGGCGATCAGTTGGTCAAATGCACAAAAATCTGATTTATGGATTACAGAATTTAAAAAATGTGATATTTTATTATTGTGTTAGGGATGGTCATATTTTCACCATTTCATTCATGCGTTAAACTAAAGATTTAATTCACAAACTAAATATTTAGCAAGAAAGCAAGACATTTATTTTGGAGTTAAATGTTTTTAGTTGCTCTTAGCCAATATTAGCAAGCAAATGTTTAGCAAGCAAATATTTACCAACCAACAAACATGTTGGTTGGTAAATATTCCAACCAACATTAACCACAATTAACTAAATACTTGGCAACCAAACTAAATGGGTAGTTTGGCTGCCAAGTATTTAACAACCATGCTAAGTACTTAGCACTTAGCACCAGTGCTAACACATGCTGGTTAGCAATAATATTTGATATAATTAGCAAATAAGCTGAACAAAACATTTAGCCCCAAGGTAAATACTTTATACTATGTTTTACTTCTTGTACTTAAGTACATTTCAAAACTTGTACTTTTCTACTTTCATTTCAGTAAAACGGTTAAACTTTTACCTCTATTTCAGTATTTTTTCATACAAGTATTTCTATATTTCTACTCGGGTAGAGAATGTGAGTTCTTTTCTACTCACATTGTTTTTAACATCTCAGCTGTTTTATTGTCTTGTCGTCTTTTAAAGTGATTTGGATCAATAAATCTCAAGGGAAATGTCTCAGATTACAAAAAGCAATAAAGAGAATCAATTTATGTAATCAGGATGAGGTCAGATTGTGTTCAAATAAAATAAATGTAGATTTTTATTACCTGAGCATCAGATTTATTTTCCCTCACACTGAAGCGCCTGTTTGGCTAAACGAGTTTTATCAGGGCTCTGATTATGAGGTCATCCATGTTGCGCAGCGATTGACGGGGAAATGACCATTTAATTGCGTTCAGGTCCTCGGCACGCCTGGCTACGCCACCAAACCCGGCGGGGAATCGGATCAGCGAACAAACCAACCGCCGCCGGAGGTCAGGTCAAACCGGAGGTCAGGTCAGACCGGAGGTCAGGTCAGACCGGAGGTCAGGTCAGACCGGACGCGGCGGCGGCTGGACGGCATCCCGGGGAAACCCCTCGGTTTGCAGCAACGCCACTATTCCCACAATTAACCCGGTTTTTAAATGGGACCAAACTCCAGTTATGATGTTTACAGCAGACTGAGCCACTTCATCGACTTCATGCCTGAACTGCTCAGAAAGTGACTTTGGGTCAAACTGCTGGGTTAGGCAGACGAAGGCTGGAGGAGGCCAGGAGGTTGGACGTGTTTCACAGCAAAGTCAAATGAATCTTTATTGACTGAATTTTTCCTTACAGCCTGTTTGGATTGTAGTGCAGATTTAATTAGAAACTGCCTGCAGCTGCATGAGGTAAGGTCATGTTTCTGCTTTGTTTCCCAGACTCTGCGCCTGCAGGTGTTGATCTTCCACAAGACGCAGAGATGAGTGTTGCTGGAGTAACGTTTTCATAAGGTTCACTTTTAGGAGTAATGTAGTTTTTACTCGAGTTATGGTTCTATGAACTGTTGATGCTCTTATGTGTGAAATTTCTGGATACTCAATCAAACACAAGTGACTTCAGTGAAGAAAGAATTTGACCAAAAATGTGCCACAGAAAAACCTTCATGCCTCTTACACCAACTTTATTGATATTGAGTTTGGAATTAATCTCAGAAATTTTCAAGGAAAACAAGAAAATTTCTCAGCTAGTAAAGTCAAAAATAACAAAAAAATTCTTAGATTAATTTCAGAATTTTTTTTTAGAAAAAAACAGGAATATTTCTGAAACTGACATGTCAAAAATTAAGAAGAAACTCTGAAGATTTTAAGACTCAGAAATCTTGACAGTGACATTTCTGAGTTGTAAATCTCCGTTTGAAACTCAAACTTCAGTCAAGTTTATTTTTGCAGCTCACTTCAGTGTTTGGATGCATCTGGACTTTTCTCCAGATCAGAAGCTGTTTGCAGTTTCATCTTGTCAAATTGGTAATTTTATTTTTTACTGTGAATAAAGGCCAGTTGTTCTTTTTTAACCAATATGCTGATGGATGTAAAGGATGATTTCTTTAATATCCTGACGTTGAATGGAAATCCTGCAATGCTGTTGCGTAACAGCCGGATTTGCACGCGACCTTTGAACCCGGTTATTGTCCTGAAAACAGATTTTCGTCAGTAAACGGCTCCATGCCTCTGCAGGCGTCGTCGTCTGGATTAACGACCTTTTAACACTGAGACTCGCCGGAGTTTCATGGCCAGCTTTCGGTTTTCGGCGCCGCCCAGCTGCGGTTGGTCCGGTTCGTTTCTGACACAACATCTGTCCGACCGGCTGAGGATAATCTGCCCACGTGGGCTTAGATGGAGGGATTACTTTAAAAATGGATCTGAGCAGAGAGCCACTGTCCTCTGGTGGATCAAACATCTTTAAATCTGATTTGATCAGATTTTAAATCTTTCATGCATTTTGTTGTTTTTTTATTTTAATCTGTTTGTAGTTTTTCTTCCTGTTAATTCACAGTTTAACATAAAATGCATCAACAACTGAATGTTATAGCTGCAGGAATAAATATAAAAATGGGGGAAACCCTGAAGAGGTCCTGGTATTGCTTAGAAAAAGGTTCTTGACTAACTGCCAAAAATGTCTTAATTTAGGAAAATTGCCCCATTTACACTCTATAATTCTCTAAGCCAACAAATGTAAACTTTTTTATTTTTGCACCATAAACTTTATATGAGTGAGATGCAAGTTAGTGTGTAAAAAGTCAAACCTTTAGTTTTTATGCTGAAAGTATTTGTCCTTAATGGTGACAGTAAGAAAATCACAGCTTGGTGACAAAAGATAAAGAATATTTAAAATTCTGTCAGCAAAAACCATCCATCCATTTTCTAACACTCTTGTCCCTCAGTGGGGTCAGGAGGTGATGGTGCCTCTCCAGCTGACGTTCTGGGTGAGAGGTGGTCACCTGGACAGGTGGCCAGTCTGTCGCAGGGCAACACCGAGACACACACACACACACACCTAGGAGGAATTTGTAGAGGCCAATTAACCTGATGGTTTTGGACTGTGGGAGGAAACCAGAGTACCTGGAGAAAACCCACCATGCACAGGGAGAACATGGAGACTCCATGCAGAAAGACCGGTGTGGGAATTGAACCCAGAACCTTCTTGCTGCAAGGCAACAGCTCTACCAACTGCACCACTGTGCAGAACTCAAAGAAACCTAAAAAAAGAAGCTTAAATTACTGATTCCTACAAAATATTCAAAGATTCCTGCTCTGTCCACTGACGTGGCGACAGCTGTGTTCATGTTGTTTGTGTCTTAATTATGCAGCAGAGTCTGATCCATTATTAATGAGTGTTGGTGGTCAACCTGCTCCACTGTGGTTTTAACTTATTGATTGTTTACCTGCTGCAATGATTCCTGAAAAACCCTCAGACCAAATGTTGAACCGGTTCTGCTGGACTTTGGTGGGTTTTTTATTTTCTGCAGAAATTCAGAAAAGTTTCACAGGTTTTGTGTTCCTGTTAACGGACCGACCCAGAGGACTGGGTTAAAATCAGAAGTTTATTCTGGTAACACTGCAACTCCGCAGCTACAAAAAGCTTCACTTGAATACTTTAATTAAACTCAGCCGTCTAACTTCTCTGATTTATGGCCTCATAAACTGACGTGGCGTCTAATGAAAGATGCTGGAAGCTACATGAGCAGAACGAGAGCCAAAAAAGATTAAATAATATAAAACGTTTAAAGGGAAATGTTTACTTTAATCGATTAGGAGAAGTTGGTAGAGTAACCAGAAAAAGTAAAAAGTAGCCGTCCAAGAAATTACTCAAAAGTATTTGGTAAAAAATCTACAATAACTGATCAAAACAATCATTTCATATTTAAAAATGGCATCATCAAAATATAAAGTTATGTGAAAATTTTAGCTGCTTTAAGAATGAACATATTTAGAACAAGATCTTGTATCTTATTGAAAAGGTTTGTCTTATTTGAAGTCGACTAGGATATTTTCAGTTGAAATTCGATCAAATTACTTTGTAGGATTTTGTGTTTTTAGGCGAATAATGGGCTGTTTTGCTGAGATGTTTATGGTTCATATTGTTTGTTTATCTTCGTTGCATCTGATTTTGTTTCTGCGAAGGCCTGAAATGGACCAGTGTGTTGAAGTCTCTGCATGTTGATGCGCTTACATACTGGGAGTCATCTGATGGCTGTGAGCTGTTTATATGAAAGCTAAGCTAATCCCCTCCAGCTCCTCACCTTGACTACAGTCGCTACTTACGACCCGCTGATGCCGTTTTAGGCCAGCGGGAGAAACTCTCTGGATAATTACTAATTCATCAGGTTTTCTGTCATTTATTATGCATACTGTATGTTGGAGCTGCTTATTTCTGCAGTAAAAACAGCTGAGCTAAATTTAGACCCACAGACCTAATTCCTTCCTGCAGCTGCATCTATTTTTATTTTTTTACCTTTTTCTTCTCCTGGTCCTTTGATGCTGGATATTTTTATCGTTTTCTGCAGAGCCGTCGCTGTCAGGGGAGCAGCTTTATGCAGACGTGATTAACTGGAGATTACAGAAACCCAGCCGTTGTTCTCCTGTCTCTGGAGCAAAGAAGAGACACGATCTGGAAAATCTCACCGCAAGCTTTTCTGCTGAGCTTGGTTTATTCTGCACACCACATAAGAAACGATGAATTGAGAACAAAATAATGTATATTAGCCAATCTGGGTCAGGTTTTACGCGTCTAACCCCAACCTTACTAAATAGTCTGAAACTAAATATTTAGCTTTCTTGCTATGTCTAGTTATATTGGTTATATCTTGCTTCAAACTAAATATTCAGTCTGCTCCTAAATATTTAGTTGAGAACCAGTTTGTAAACTAAATATTTAACTTTCTAACTAAATAATTAGCAAGCTAGATAGTTGAAACTTGATATAAAGCTTTTTTTCCATTTTAGTTTGGAGCTAGTTAGCTTCCTAATTAAATATATAGCTTCAAACCAAATATTTAGCATTCAAAATAAATATTTAATCTGCCAAATATTTACTATTTAGTCTGGGGAATAAACTCTAAACTATTTAAAATATACATATATACGTAACAGAAATTATGGCTGTTTCATTTTTCACTAACTTTACAGACGAAAACTCAGAATAAATGTTTGTGTTTATTCAAATTTTTTAGTTTTATCCATTTCTGCCCTAGATCTTGTTTACGTAGATCCTGTTTCTGCATCCATAAACGGTTATTTTAATGGTAACTTTCGAAATCACAGCAGCAGAAACTCTGACGACGCGTCAGTCCGTCTGTCCGTCCGTCTGCTTCCTCCTGAAGGCAAAACGTTTTGTTACCAGCAGCAGCATTCCTGAGCAACGACGGTTGGAAACACATTTCTACACGTCGTCGTCACCCGAATGTTTCCAGGTTTAGACTTCTGCAGAAAAATTTAGAAATTTCTGATTTGTATGAGCGGAAGATTCTTGACTCATGCATAGATTTTGCTTTTGCTTTCGGCTGTTTCAATTTGAGAAAAGGTGACGATGGTTTGGTTTTTGTTTTGGTTTTTTTACACATCATTATAAAGCAGCAAAATGGAGAAAATAAATTTAAAAATGTACATATTGAGTAGAACATTTTGGGGTTAAACGGGAGATTTTACAAACTGAAAACGCAGAAGATGAGCAGGCAGAGAAAAGAGGTGATGATGGGTTTTTGGTCTCGTGTTTTTGAAGTTAAATTCTTTTTTACAGAAAAATTCAGAAAAAAAATCATAACCAATTACGAAACAAGCGAACATTTACATTTTATCCAGAACCACCATGAAGCAAAAACACATCAAATGTATTAATCGATTTATGTTTTAAAATCAACTCTAACCAGGTGAGTTTTTAGTCTAGATCTAAAGGAACTCGGGGTTTCGGCTGGTTTGCAGTTTTCAGGAAGTTTGTGGTACATAGAAGCTGAAAGCTGCTTCTCCATGTTTGGTTCTGGTTCTGGATGCAGAGCAGAACCAGGAGACATGATTGGTCTGGAACGTTGCTATGACAACTGCAGATCTGTAATGTATTCTGGTCCTAAGACATTCAGTGATTAATAAACTAACAACATTTTAAAGTCTATCCTCTGAGCTGCAGGGAGCCGGAGGAAGGATTGTAGAGCTGGGCGACGTAGAGCTGGGCGACGTAGAGCTGGGCGACGTAGAGCTGGGCGACGTAGAGCTGGGCGATGTAATGTAGAGCTGGGCAATGTGATGTCATCTTCCTGGTTTTAGTCAGAACGCCAGCTGCAGCGTTTGGATCTTGTCTTTTAGGGGTTTTTTTTACAACACAGACCTGTGAAGACTAGCTGTGTTTCCATTGACCAGATAATTGTGGAATTTGACATTTTGAAAAATAAGCGCTTAATGGAGACATGCCAATTAAAAAAACAACAAATTCTTCAACAAAGGGTTCTGGCTTGGTATGAGGTTTTTTGGCCATATGAAAACTGGTTTATTTACCAAATCTCCAATGGACACGTTCTTCCTCATTTCACGAGTCACACAATCAACAGCTGGATGTTGCTACTCATGAAGACGACAGGAAGTAGTTGGAGGATGTTTGTTTGATTAATTCTTTAGCTTCACCAGCTGCACACGTTGGAAAGACACACCAGTTCTGAGTCATTTGAATCCATAGACGTCTTGTAAAAACAGGTTAGTTTCCCCAAAACACTGCAGACGTAGCCGCAACCAAGTTGCTCCAAAGCCTCAGTAAAAAATCAGCTGACCATATCTGAGCGCTGAAAAACGGTTTACATCTGTGTAAGCCGACTTACTCGCATATGACTTTGTTTCTTATTTAATGAAAACGCTGGATTTGTGAAGTTTTCTGCTTTTCTTTGAATCTTGACATAGATTTCCACGCATTTGTAAAGGAAGCTTCTTCAGGTGACAAAAGGCCGACTTTGTAACTGTCTTTATGTGGCTCTGAAGGTTCAGGTCAGAGGTCATCACTACTCCCAGATTTCTGGCCTGATCTTTAGTTTCCATCTGAAATGACTGAAGCTGTAATAATCTAAAGCAGTTCCTTTGAGAGCTGTAGTTTTAAAATTTCATTGTTTTCTTGTACAACAACAATAAATGAATAATTTTTGACATATTGTAACTTGTTGACCTGTGCAGATGCAGATGTGTGTTTTGGTGCTTTATGCTGGTAAAATGCTGCTTTCCGTTCCCGTTTGGCCTGAAACGTGTTTCAGCTTTAAGGACATGAAGTCGATTTCTGGCTCTGGTCTGCGACTCGTTTGGACTGTTAGTCTCCTCTGGTGTTTGGGTTTATTGGCTGACACAGCTGATGTAATCAGGTGGGTGAAGGTGTGATGATGATGACGAAGAACAGGAGCGTTTCATAGGAATTGAATCGAACGTGAAGGAACAAAGTGTGCTGCACCGACACGCAGACATGTGAGTCACGTTGAATGTAAGCTGAGGGTGAGATCAACACTTAAGCATTTGTTTTAAGCATTCATGAAATATTTTGACCATTAAATGTCTGATCAGATGCTTTGCTACCATCATGTCTACAGATTTGCATCTCGACTCGCGTCGGTGGACAGCAGAGGAGCAGAAAGTTGACCAGAGTTCGTCCGTCTGCTTCCTCCTAAAACCTAAATGTATTTTACAAGCAGCGACGTTTCCCATCCAGCTGGTTTGTGTGTCGGAAACAGATTTTCACACGTGATAACTGACCTGTTTTTGGCTCCACACAACTGGAACAAAACGGTCTCAGTGTCTTGAGTCATTTTGTTTCTGGTTTCTGATGTTGTAATTCACAAAGAAGTGATGATCTTAGTTTTTCGTGTGCAGGCTTGTTCAACGCGACTGACTGAACATATGTCATCAAAATACTTTTGCTATTGTGTTTTTTTTTCTTGGTTTGTGTTGCAACTGATCTCAGATTTCCTCTTTTGTTTCAGGGGAAATTTGTTCTGTTTTGTTCAGATCTAGAGGAAATTTGGCTCAATTTGTCCAGTTAAAAAGGAAAAACAGATCATGAAAATACAACCTTCTGACCTCAACCATAGATTTGATAAAACTTTGTACATTTTTTAAAATCTTACTTTCTCTAACACCTACTTGCTTAATTAGTTTCTTGAGGAAGAAATGATCCTCAGAATGTGTCCTACTTTCCTCTGTTTTTTGTTTTTGCCATTTTTAATGAAGAGATGAAAACATTTGGACGGATTACAACCATTACAACCACCAGACACATTTTCTCACCTTACAAAACCCTGAAACTGATTTTTGATGCAGCACTTTGTGTGAAACTAGAAGTATTTTTATACTAGATGCTCTGAAAACGTAACTCTTTAACCTTTCCTGTTTTTTAAAGCGAATAATTTCAGAAAGTTTGCCTCTTTGACTTCTTTCCTTACTTTTAGTTACACTCCACATGTTCACTTTGACAAAATGCAAATAACCATATGAACCATATGAAAATATTACAATACATCTGTTTTGCCTGGAGGGAAAACAAAAGAAATGACCCTTGATCCCCTCCAGGCGGGACTCGCACCTCGGTTTGGGAACTGTTAACATTATGACATAATGTCCACAAAACATTCCCAGAAGTGATCAGAACGTGTAAACCAGGGGTGTCCAAAGTCGGTCCTGAAGGTCCGGCATCCTGCATGTTTTATTCTCTCCCTGGTTTAACGCACCTGGATCAAATGATGGCTCATTAGAGGCCTAAGAGGAACACTGATGAGCTGAAAAGGTTGTTACCATCACCAGGAAGAGAACTAAAACGTGCAGGATGCCGGAACTAGAGGATCGACTTTGGACACCCCTGGTGTAAATGGTTTAATAACCTGAAGGTTAGGTGGTTGTTTATGTAAACCGTCAGAATAAATCCATGTCCTCTGATCAGGTTTGCGCTGTTTGCTTCTGGACAGGTGCGGCTCCTGATTTGCACAGTGGTGCAATAAAACCACAATGCAGGGAAAACCATGCAAATGTATGTTGAGCAGGAAAAAACTCGCTGCCCTGCAAACCCCCAGTAACCTCAAGTTAGGAAAACTCTCAGCACCTCATAAAATTCCTGTTTTTCATGGAGCTTCCTGCGTAAACTGCAGCAGCTTCACCTGCTGACTGCTGCACCTGCCCAGGTAAACGTATATTTGAACGGCGGAGCGTTGTTTGCCCTGTCGGACCGCAGAGCGTGTGCAGAACAAAAGGAGAAGCGGAGCTGAAACCCGACGGCCTCCAGGGGAAACCAGGTGCTGCCCAGTCAAAACACGGCCAGGACTGAAGGACGCCGTCAAAATCTCCATCCTGCTGTCAGCCAGAGGAGAGCCGCGTCTCCAGGGTCAAACATTTCATTCATAATATCGTCTTATTTTAAATCATTTTGTGGATGAAGCTCGCAAAAAGTCTGCATTAAGAAAATAATGTTCCAAGTATGTCTCATCAGAAAAGGGACATGTAAAAATTTTTATAAAGTATTAGAGTCCTAGCAATAAATTAGTCAATGTCAATCTTAAGTTGCAAATACTTTTAAACTTCAGTGAAAACATGTTTATACGTTCATAACTCTGCAAAAAACTGATTAAAAATCAATGGTTTGTCTAAAGACTGGATGAAAAGGGCTGTGAAAATGACTCAAATAGTCCAAATAGAATTTTTTTGCCCCTTTTTCTGGAAAGTTTCTGTTTGTCTTAAAAGGGATGGAAACTCCATGTTTGACCTGTTTTGCGTTTAAATTTTGCTCCTAAGTTTGTATCATAATGAAAATTTAAGCTGTCTCACTAACGAGATATTTACATGGAAAACCTTTACAAAAACCTGATATTGTAGCAGAATTCAAGATGCCACATTAACGAGAGAACGTGAAATAAAAGAAAATCCCCTGTACTTTTAAGTGCTATTTATAAAAATATAACAAACCGTAGAACAAAAAAGTGGATTAAAGTTGCTTTATATCCTCTTCAGCTCTTATTATAACAAATAAGACACTAATGGTAGAACTATAAACAACCAAACGGGAAGAAGGATCGCACAGCGCCGCCATGACGCATGGCAACAACAAAATCAGCACTGGTGATTTGTGTACTTATTTTATTTATATTCACCTGTTAAATTAATTTAAATTAGTACCAATAAGTCCCTCCTTAAGGATGAATAGTTAACAAATTAATTCATGTTTAAATCATAAGTGTTTAATTATGGCTGCCAAATGAGCCAAATATGTATTTTAATTTGAAGTTGTTATACTAAACATTTCATTTGTAGCACAATAATAATTTGTTTTAGCATTTAGTCTAATTTTCACCCTTAATTAATGCATAATAAGCAGTTATTATGACTTATAAAGTGCTTATTAATTAATATAAATACAAACTGTTTAGTAGTCACCTAAAAGAGGAGCCTTGTTACCTTTTTAATTAATTTAAACAGAATCCATCATATTCTGTCCTGTTTGTCATTCATAGAAAAGAACTGTTCAAAGGAATCAAATCATTTGTGAATCAATAGTTGGAAGCATTAGGGACTCCTGACCCGTTTTCGTTGGTAATGGTACCCAGAACGGTTCTGGTTCTGGTTCTGGACCCGCATGAAAGCAACAAAAGAGCCATAAATTCCTGTCTGCTCAGATAAGAGTGTTTATTTATTTGAACCTTTGACTGAAACGCCTCCGTTTCCTGGTTTAAAGCTCGGCGTGTTTTTTGGATGTTGTGCTTTTGAAAATGAGCCAAACCGATAGCGGAGGCCACTTTTCCGTCTTATCTCAGAGATGCTTTATGGCCGATGGACTTTGATTGTTTTTATGTGAAATTTGCCGTTGTTTCCATGCTCTGGTTTTCCTCCGTTTTTGCAGCATGTTTGTTTCTGCGAAGCTCCTGATGCGACTCGGCCTCGGTTTGCTGTGCTGACGGCAGCTGGGTGGGAATGATGCGGCGTCGTTGCTATGCTGCATGTTGTTTGCAAACACTGAGGCATAAATGTGAAATGGAAGCTGAGTTGGCACCGCAGTGCATGTACTGGATCAGAACCTGCCAGAACACGGCCGGGTAAAGACTAATCGGTTTGGCATTTATTGCATTCCAAGAGGACAGAAATGTGAATTATTTTAAGGTTCACCAGGACAGAAATGTTGAATATAATGAGACTGAACTGGAAAAAAATAAAATGTACTTCATTTTGTTCATGAATGCAACTACAAACATAAAATGTTGTGTTTCTATTGGAGCTTCTAGATCAGTCCAATCACTGGGTTACCATCCTGCAGCTTTTAGATACAGTAAAGATGATCCGTTTTTCAGCCTTGAACAGGTTGTAATAGATCTATGGTTTATAAAAATCATGTTCATTACAGTTTTTCCATAAAATATTCTTAGATAATGAGATTTCAGTCTCTTCAGTTCTGTCCTTGAGCTGTTTTAAACCCACATAAGCTGCTGTTGGCCTCTCAGCATGAAAATGGCTGCAAACAGATGTGCATTTATACAACTGTACATCTTTGAAAAGCAGACGTGGAGCCTCCTGCATAACCAACAAGAATGCAGAAAATGGTTTCTGGATAGTGAGTCAACAACAAAACACTTGTCTTTTCCAGCAGCCATTGTACAGGGCATACAGATGTAAAACCAGCCGCCCAAACATCCTGGAATGCCGCTTGAGTTGCTAGGCAACTGGCTTGGCTGGGGTTGCTAGGTTACGGTGCAGCGCAACTGAACAATCAGGAGGTTTTTGAATCGACTCATTTTCCAGACACCAAAAAACATGAACTTATTGGTTTGTTTTGTTTTAAAGCATCTTGCCTTTATTCAGAAGCAGATTGGACCCAAGTGGAAACATAAAAAAGTGTAAAATGTAAATTTTGCATAATGAATCTGCTTTAAATAAATAGTTGGTTCCCAGGATTCATCCGGAGGACTTGGCCGCTTCTGGTGGGTCAAAAAGTTATCGATCTTCATTAAACCTGTAACAGTTACAAATTTTCCTGGATGATAATTTGCCCCAGATGATACATTTATGATAAACTGTAATATTTTTGAGACCATTTTCATGTAACATAATGGTAATGACATAATAATGCTAGTATGCCCTTCCAGAGAACAATGAGCTTAAAATTGTAATGAACATTTAACTGTGGAACCAGAAGACATTTTAATTATTTAAAATAGACAAAAAATAAAATAAAGTGAATTATGAAGTCACTGAAAATTAAATTGTCCTTCAATATAAAGACTGATTGAAACCAAAACATCCAGTTTTTGCTTGAAAGAGAGAAAAGAGAAACGATAAATCATGCAAATGGGAGTTATTGATCTCATTTTGACTTATCATTTTTATTTATTGCTTATTGTCCTAAACTGCCCTCCACTTTGTTTCACAACCTGAAACATTTATTCTGTGCAAAAGTCCCAGTACCAAATAAAGTCCAAATAAAACCATCTTTTCTCTGACAGGTCAAACCTTTTACTTTATCATAAAATGCAGACATATTTTATCAAAACTAAAGCTGCTGTGGTGTTTGACAGACTCGTTTCTTGGTGCTTTTCACATTCCCAGCTGCAGCCGTTGCACCAAAGCGACGTTATGTAACGGTGCGTTAGCTTTAGCGGCTAACAGGTCGATACAGTGGAAGAGCTGGATGGTGACCTGCTGGCCTAACGAGGGGATCAATGATCACCGCGGCACAAACGTGACGTCCTGCACGCCAGCAGGGGCCCAGATCCGCTTCGGCTTGATCGTTTTGGAAAACTCTACTTTTTGCTTTTGAGTAATTTTATTATGAAGTATTTTTACTCTAAAGTAAAATTTCTTGTTTTTTTTAGCCATCGAATGAAACATGTTTAAACCAAAGATTCAGCAGACACACACCTGCAGTGTCAAAGTTTCATAAGTTTTTTTTGAAAGAAACTATTTTTTGTTACTTGTATGAATTATCGTCCTTTTCATCCTTAAAGTACCAAACATTTCCACTTAAATTCATATTTTGGTCCCTCTAATGATGCAGAAAACACAAAGTCTAAGGAGTTTTTTTCACAGCGTTTCAGTCATTATTATCTGTAAGCTCCATTTGTTGCTGGTAGCTGGAAGACGACAGTATGAGGATTTGCTTACAAGTTTATCTCGCAGATGGAAACGTGATCTGGGAGACGTTTCACCAAACGAGTCCCTGAAAGAAGTTTACAGATGTTCCCTCAGGACATGAGAAACAAACAGGCTGAAACTGAACACAGATGTTCAGGTTTACAGTTATTTACCTTTATATCTGAGCTGATCTGTCTGGAAATGCTGCGGGAGATTTTTCAGATGGAAGAACATTTCTGCAAACTTTTTCTGTAGTTGACCTCTTACTGCAGCCTGGATTCAGACTGAACAAGTCGATCCAGACTGAAACAAAGAGTTAAGAAGGTGGAATAAACATGTTGCAGCGTGAAGTCACACATGCAACGTCCCGCCCTGATTTCTCTGCTGGAGGAAAAAGCCGCTAGCCGCCACCGGCTGCTACTGCTTTTAGCTGTTAAGTTATCAATGTGGCGCGCTGAATCTTAAATATATTACTGATTGTATAATAGGAAAAGGGATTGAGTGCTTTGCTGCTAATGGTCAACTCTGTGACAAGTAGATGACAAGATCAGGAGTAGTTTTAGTTTTAAAAAATGGTGAGGCTATCGGATCAGTTATGCTAGCTTGACTTTGACAACCTTAGCATGTAGATGTGCTGCAGAATTTTATTTTATTTTTTTTAAGTCGACCTCTCTGATACCGACTCTGACAGATCATCAGTAGAGGAGGAGTTCAAATGAACTAATCGACCACCGGCTGTGTTCAGACGATCATCTGTCATAAACATCAAGCCTGAAAACAAACTAACTGCTGTTTGTGTGGGAAATGTTTCCGTATTTGTTTTTTTTGTTGTTGGTGTTGAATCCTGATGCGCTAGTGGAGCTGCTGTCAGTCAGTTGCTATGGGAACAGGTCTCTGTACTGCTTAGCTGACACAGAGAGCGAGGAACTCCAATAAGGTTAAAATGAACTGTAATAATAACACTTGTACAGTGCTAGCGATGCTAATGCTAGCGGGTATCTTATGTTGGAGGGGGGGCCCCAAATGAAAATCGGCTAAGGCCCTTAAAGAAGCTTTGGCCGGCCCTGCAATGAATCGCTTCAGCCTAGATGGAACTAAATGTGGAAAAGATAAAGGGGGTTTGAATATTTTAGCAAATCAAAAGTTACATTATTTTTTTAACCTTTTTAACATCTGAACACAAAAGAGATGAAACATCTCAAAGTTTTTACTCACAAATATTTCACACTAAGGAATGTTTGATTTTTGCGCAACAAAAGCAAAGAGGGAGTGTCTGCCTCTTTCTTTTTCTTTTCTCTCAATTTATCTCGCTTCCTCTCTCCATCTATCTCTCTCTCTCCCTCACCCTTTCTCTCTCTCTCTCTCTGATTAGGTAAACGTTGAGTTAGCTCTGCGGCCGAGTGACTGTGATTACCTGCTGCTCCTCTCAGTCGCCTCCCTCTCTGGGAGTGAACATATCCTGCTCACTCCCTTTGCTTGTTCACACATGCACTCTGCCTCCCGCTGCACACACACACACACACACACACACACACACACACACACACACACACACACACACACACACACACACACA